>PNEQ01065203.1:0-31477 GCA_003012365.1 Medauroidea extradentata
TGACCAACTGGTTCACAACTATTCAGTAGCACGTCGAACAAGAAGATGGCCACTAAGATATTTTTTTGGTATGTTGGATCAGGCAGGTATAAACTCGAACATTCTGTTCAATCTAACCACAAAACCAAAGAAGCCCATAAGGAAAGTGTTTCTGAATCAGCTTGGTTTACAGCTGGCTAGACCCCATATGGTGAATCGCTTTTCGAAAAACTTACCTCAAGAGCTGAAGAAAGCTATCGAAGATATTTTGGAAGTCGACAAAGAGGTTATGGTTACACCAGTGGTACCCACAAAAAAAAAAAGCAAAGTCTTCAAGGTGTTATTTGTGTGATGGAAGTAAAGACCGCAAAACAAAAATTTCTTGTACAAAGTGTGGTGAGCCTGTATGCACAGATCACAGAGTAGATGTATGTTCATCCTGTAACAAGTATTTTCAATTTTACTAAAAAAGGAAATGTTTATTTAGCTTCAAAATGTCTTGTATACGGAATGCAATGTGATAAACAGTTACTTAGAACAGTGAATCACCTTTCAAAACACTTGCATCAAGAGCTGAAGAAATAATATCGAATAAATTGTGGAAGTAGACAAACTGGTTACGCTAAACTATGCAGTATTCACAAAGAAAAAGAAACAAAAAAATGAGGTGCTATTTGTGTGATAGGTTTTTATAAAGACCAAAACCAAAAATTATTGTACAATGTGCTCTAAACCTGTGTATAATGTGTGCTAAGCCCTGCTTCACGAAACAAAAGTAAATGTCTGTTCATAATGCAAAAAATAATTGTCATGTTTATTTTAAAAATCAGCTTAAATCAGTTGTATGTCAGTAATACATGTCTGCACATGTTTGTGAATATTATTCATAGTAAAAAAGTAAACAAAATTATTTATTTTTAAAATTTAATAAAATGGGGTAATAAGTCACCCCATGTTTACCTAAGTGTGTGCAACAAACATGTATCCACTTAGGGGTTAAGCTCTGGCGAGGGGTGACATGAGGTGGGTATGGATCAAAACCGGAATGAATGGGCGGGGGAAACTGGAGATCCCCGAGAAAACCCGCCGACCAACGGCATCGTCTGGCACGGTTCCCACATGCGAAAATCCGGGGACAGACCCCGCGGGGAATCGAGCCCGAATCGCCTTGGTGCAAGTACTGCCTATATCAGTCGCTATTATTTCAATATTGTTGTATTTGAATATAAAAATACACGGAACTATACTGCGTAATTTCGCTGCCAACCTACAAACAGAAAGGCAACTATAGGTAATGTTGAATTATATGTAGTAACGGCTAGTTCTATTTTTCAAAACTATAATTTTTAGTTCTCATTTTATTCCGAACAACTTATAATACAGCATATTATCAAGCAAAAAAGCTACTGGAATCAAGAACGGACAGAACTTCGATGTCACAACTGTAACTATCAGTTAAGACTTAACAAGGGCACAATATTATTTCAGGTAATTATTTGACTGCTTAGGCACGCGTACTGGCAGACCACAGAAGAGATGTAGATAGTAGTAATCATAGCTCTCACGCACACCGGAAATAAATACATACAATATAGAGTGCAACTGTTTATTAACTTCTGCCTAGACGTAGTAGCCACTGACTTCCAGGACACTGTCAACGTAGGCCTGAGATTCTTGTAGTTCAGATACCATAGTGTGGAAGCTACCGTGTCTTAGAAGCCGGGATGTGCGTCTTCATGATAGCGTGCACTCCATTACAGCATAGTGCACAAGGCAGCGACGCGCAGAACTCTCGACCTTGTTCGTGTTCGCAGCCCTGCAAATCACATATAAATCATCACATTCTGGGTCGACAGCCCGCAACACGTTGTGGTAAACAATCTGTGTGAAAATATACACTGAATTTTTTTCCAGCGTCATAATGTGGCCGCTTGCGGGTGTAGGGCCTCGGCCGATAGGCGTTTGTTCAAAAAATGTTTAGCGTTCATTTGTTGTGTGTGCTCAGGAAAAACATTCAAATAACTTAATACGTGATCCGTCTCCGGCTTCATCCTCAAGCAAGCCGGGGTTCTCACCCATTTAAAGTTCGAGAATAGGTTGAGGTCGTTTCGGCCCCAAGGCCTCTAATCATTCGCTTTACCGTATGAGACTGTTTCCTTCTTTCCTCCGAGTGCCAGCTATCCTGAGGGAAACTTCGGAGGGAACCAGCTACTAGATGGTTCGATTAGTATTTCGCCCCTATAACGGACAGCTCTATGCTAATAACAAAGAGAAGGATGCGAAAAATAACCTAGTGACAAGAGGTGGAACTACAGAATAAATTAATATGACTACTTTTCTGTTGACACAAATATTTTCTTTTTATTTGTTTCGCGTACTGCTGTTATTATTTGTCATTTATTTTCGGTTGTAACAACTAAAACTGGTTATTCGTTGAGGAAAGAAAATTTTTTTCCTCACTGTAATGTTGGCAGCGTAAACCTTTAATTAATAAAATCAAGTGTGCTGTTGTCTGGAGCTCGAGTAAGTGGGTGAGAGATTTTGGTCAGCGCTGATGAGGGGTGACATGAGGTGAGTATGGAGTGGCGCCGGAATGAAAGAATGAGAGACCCTGAGAAAACCAGCCGACCAACGGCATAGTCCAGCACGATTCCTACATGTGAAAATCCGGGGACCGATCTCACCGGGAATCGAACTCGGATCCACTTGGTAGGAGGCGAGAGGTCTGACCCCTCAGCCACAGCGGCCTCAGGCTGGGGGTGGAAACATAACCAGTTTTCTTTTAGAATTACACAAGATGTCCGGTATTGTTTTATGGTATATTTGGTTTAACTTAGTTAATTAAGTTTAAATGTATTGTTATGGCTATTGAGGTGTGTAAATGTTGGCGTAGAATATTTTAAATGGCATAGACACGTACAATACCCTTAATACTTCGTCATTAACTGCTAGAGTCAGAACTGAATGTCGCGAGAAGACTGCACGCCAGTTCGGAGACTTAAGTAAATATACGGGAGGGGGGGGGTGGATGCGCGTGCTGTGTCGTCTTTATCGCTTCCTCGCTTCTAGGCTTTAACACGTAAATTACGTTCACCCATACGGCGCCCTTAAGAGGGCGAAGCGAACTATATCATACAGAATAAAGAGACTTAGGCATGTCTTTAGTAGTTTACAAAGGTACGGATGACTTTTCAAAATTGGGTTACATTTTTACTGTCATGAAAATTTTAATAATAAAAAGAGTTACACTAAATAATTCTGAAAACTCGCAGAACATGAAGTAAGCGATGTATCGAATATATAAACTAGAAAAGTTACCTGTTGGGTGTATTGAAATGTGTAGGTGTGTGTGGTAATATGTGTGTTAGGGTAAATATTTATTTTACCATTGCAATACATATAACTGTCACATTTATACAACCCTTTCTGGTAACACTTACCAAATATGTAGCTGCAGAGGAGAACTAGGATATTACACAAATTTATTCACAATCATAAAACAGAACTTCAACTAAATAGAAAACACAATAAAGATTTAATAGGGCCTATTAATGGAAATGAACTCTTAGAAAATGTAGTGAATTTCTGATAGTGAAATAAATTTAAAGCCTCTACTGATCAAATAAAATCATATGTTCTTCACTATGCGAATGCAATTTTCCAGAGTAAACATTAAATTATATGGAAAACAAAAATAAAATTCTTATAGCCAGAATGTCTGAACTTAATTTACAAATGTGCCATGAAGTGCACAGCTGTGTGTACGCTAGTGAAATATTGGTTTTCAAATCCTGTAATACTTGAACTGTCTTAACACATACACAAGAACTCTTGCTGTTAAGTTTACCGCCGGCCTTCCTAGGGCAGTCTGTTAGGTACCGGACAACCGTGCGAGAGATCCTTGCTTGGATCTGGTTGCTGTGCTTTACCACCGCTTCATTTTAAACCTCATCGACTCTTAAGGGCCTCGCCTACCACGCGCTTAAAATGCGTTGCAGCGTGTTCATAATACCGGTTTTTTTAAAGAAACTATTCCACATATGCCCTATGTGTCTATGCACAAAATAAAATACACTGCAAACGATGACTGAACAGTCGTTTCAATGCATCACGTCGATTAGACAAATCATTTCGAAGCTCCTCAAAGTGGCTAAAAACTGCTTTTTCAACCTGTTATATGTGAGCCGGTCAACATCGCCCTTCGCGCCATGCCTCAATCACACAAACACGCGGCCAGTAGGCGACCGCCTTAAGGGGCCTCCCTACTTGCGCTTCAAATGTGTTTGCAGCGAGTTACTGCAATTCTTTTTTTGACGAAACTACTTGGCGCACATTACAGTTCTATATCTACGAAAAGAACACTCACTTCAAACTATGTTCCTATAGTTTTGCAAATTCGGCACGTTTAATATAAACCTCATTTTCGGGCCTCTCAAAATAGCAAAAAAATGACTTTTTCAGACTACCGTGTATGGAAAAATAACCGGATTCGAAAAACACAGCTATAGAAACAAGCGCTAGACATCGAACTATGATCTCCATAAATAAAATGTGGCCACCGCTTAATGTTCCATAGGAAAGAGGATAGTAGTGAAGCACTGCACGCCAGCTGAGTGGCTTGCGCGGAGAGGCGATAATACATTACATATGCCGGTGAACGACACTCTTACCACTCCTGCCTCACACACAAACGCAGCCTATCTAGGGAGGCCCCTTACGACCTTGTTGTTAAAGAGCCGTAAAAACTTTCGCTCATATCACTCGAGTTTACCCTAGACACGCTGAATTCGGTACTCTTTAGTCTTTTAAAATAGGACACATGAGAATTCAAAATTGCTTCAGATAAGCTTTGATATGTTCTACATGTTGCTAGACTCATTACTGCAATAGCGACTTATTCGTAGGCGTCACTCGTGGTGCAGATCTGGAAGGTCTTGTAGCAGAGTGGCGCTATGCTTGGCTCACCAGAGCATTCTTCAGGAACACTGCCAGTCTTCCCTCAGGACTTGGGTCCGCATAATATACGATTATGTTTGCCCTCTTGGCACTAGTACTAATGTTATTCTCAGTCGACCTGAACTACAATTAAAGGTACATGTCCTCTGACGTCACAGTGCGTTGTGTGAAACACGTTTGTATCCTTAGGGATCCGTCTAGTTGTACTAACACTTGTGCCGACTTCATTGTTTTGGTGGAAACTAAAACAGCACATCTGTATAATAATTTTTGTAATGATACATAGAAATTGTCCTTAAAAAATTTGGAAACATTGTTTGTTTGTATTTTGATAACGCCATACATATAAATGTGATTACGGATGTAATTTTTGTTAGGCTCCTTGGCCAGTGCATTTAAGATGGAATGAACGTATACATGTCAAGCATTTTATAACAATGTAAGTATAAAAAGGTAAGAAATTTGCCTTTTTAAATTAGTTTTTAATTAATATTCATAGATTACAATGTTTCTTATAATGTCTGATTTTGCTTTACTGCATTTCTCGTACGATTGTTTAATGCTACGTTACCTTTATACTCGGCAGGACCTTGCATTGATTAGACGCGTGATTTTTAGTTGGAAAAGCGAAAGTGGAATGTGCAACTTGCATTTCATGAATAACAGCCTAAGTATTATGTGTGTTTGTTGAAATTATTTACGTAAGGAGCATGTGAACAGCTAATACGCTTTGATAAACACATCGCCGACATTTGTATCTGTCCATGCTTCTTAGTGTATAATAGACATGTATAAATAAACCATATATATCTTATTATATCTTGCTTTGAAAGCCTCTGACTACAAAAGCACCTGCTCAACTAAAACCACAACTTATATAAAGCGAGTATAAGTTGTTAAATATTTTGTCCCTGTCAACTCTTTAGTATGAGGTTTGTTTCCCGTAACAGACTGCAGTGACTCCACAGACGCATGAGTGAACTACAAAGCTCTGCCTCTTTTCAAGCTGACCATTACGAAAATACTTTAGTCCTGCAGGGAGACGCGAACTAGTCGACTTCCTTGTCTTATAGACGCCGGAAAAAGGCACCCGCTACAGGAAGTTGATTGCTGCCTAGGAATTCTGCATTTTAATTAGCCGTTAAAATATACTTTTACTATTTAAAATTACGCTCGTGCGCTGCTGTTGTCATGACAACTAAGAAGTGGCCTTCTGCTTTAAAATTTATAGCAAGTGACACGAATTCTGCCTTTGCTAAATTAAATAACCTTAAAAAATAATTTCTGTAAATATTTCCAAAAAAATAATATACTGAATTTAAACAATTCGTATCTGGTAGCAAATAAGCATATGCAATAATAACTCTGGCAATTTACCGTGGCTGTCAATAACAATAAACACTATACAATGTTGTTTATCATAAAAATAATAGCCATAGAAACAGATATTAAACTGACATTTGTAACTACCTGAATTAATAAGAATGGTTTTGAGGTGCACGATACACCTGAAACCTTCGTTCGTAGCTGACAGTTTACAGGAAGAATAACTTTTCCACAAGTATGATTCACATGCATTCGTTTGAAGTACTGTAACAATTTATTGAGCAAATAAAAATTATCTGCACCTTCGTACTCAAAACCACCAACCTCATCCTATATGAACTGCAGACCTGTCAAACAGTAAAAGGATTTATAGATAGAACAGTTTTTACATATGTCATTGCGACCGAATGTTGCCTTATTACAGAAAAACGGCAAAATTCGCCAGCAATGGCGTATGTCCAAAAAACTGTTCTATTTATAACACAAACGAATTTAAAAAATCTTTCAAAGTAAACGGTTTCCAGATTTCGGTTGGATACACGCATCAGTTTAATGTACAATGCTAGGTGAGGCGTGAGGCGACCAGCTTCTGGAAACTTCTGCAGCTGTTTAAAGCCCTCTTAAGGCAATGATCTTTCATTTATTTCAAACAATTGCAAATAACTTAAATATTATATAACCAATTGCTTTGAAAAAATTTTAGACTGTGAACAGTCATACGATACACAATTTTGCTAGAACGTTTTTTTAATAATGTCCCGTTTGCCAGCAAAAAATTATTTCGCTTCATTTTGGCTTATTTTGACAATAAAATGTGTGCTATTTCAGGACCAAAATTCTAAAAATCCATTTGGTGTATTGCAACAGAAAATTTCAGATACACCCGATTCCATTTTGGAATTTCTATTTATGTGTGTATCTTGATGACTAAAGCATACTCTGCTTATATTATGTTTTTCTTTTATTTGTTTAGTTTTCTTTGACAGCCATTCAATTTGCAATGGAGTACGTTCAAGAAACTGAATGCAGTCATGCACTCTCATTGCACAGTTCTTTCAAAGATCATTTACAAGTTGTATTACGTATGTGACAGACATCCTTTTGCCTATTATGGCTGTGTTACAAATAGGTAAAAATGCATTCTCACGTACTCGCGCTCGGAAGTGACGTCAGAGAGTGTTGTTCCAAATTGCAGAGTACGATTACGAGTGCGGGTGTAGTGCGGGTGCGAATTACTTGGAACACAGCCTATATGCGCTCGGCCATGCTCGAAGAGGTTTAGACATTACTCCAAGAGTGGATTTGTCAGGTAAGATATTACTGGTTTTAGTTATTTATTTAAAAAATGTTTCATCGTTTAAATGTGAATATTTAATGTAATTTTGTCGCTAGTAAAGTAGATCCCTAGATCTCCTTATAAAGTCGTGTTATGTGCTTAAAAATTTTCCGGGGCCAAACTAATGAGTTTAAAGGTACCTATAGAGTATTAACTAAAAATGTTTCTATAGATGTTAGAATTAGCCGCACGCAAAGAAAACTGTAGTTTACTACCTTCGAAATTTTCCGCTTTTCTTAGGTATCGTTAAGTTAGGTTAGAGTGAGTGAGAGATTTTGGTCAGCGCTTAACATCGAGGTCTTCAGCTCTGGTGAGCGGTGACATGATGTGGGTATGGAGCAGCGCTGGAATGAAAGGGCGGGGGAAACGGGCGATCCCGAGAAAACCCGCCGACCAACGGTATCGTCCGACACGATTCCCACATGAGATTAGATTAGGTTAAGTTAGTTTTGGTTAGGTTAAGTTATTTTACTATCAAGTTCTCCATTTTTTCGTTAGGTTAGGTAAGGTTATGTTACCAAACCTAACGAAAAATGGACAACGCATATCTAAAATAACCTAAACTAACGAAAACTAAACTAAATCTATCTAAAATAAACTAACCTAACCAATGTAACCTAACCTAACGAAAAAGGGACAATTTCGAAGTTAGAAACCTAAAATTTTCTTTACGTACGACTACTTCTATCATGTATAGAAACCTTTTTTTATTAATAAACTATACCTTTAATGTCATTAGTTTGATCAGTACACGATGAGTACCGATACTGTTGCGAATATAACATTTTGGATTTTTGGCAACAGTGTGAAGTAAGGCCTACAGTTCATAATGCCGGTGTAAAAGATATAACGTTATGTGGAACTTGTTCCCTAAAGTAATAAAATGTGAAATATTTAATGTGATTGTTAGTAATTTTTTGGAACATTAACTGTAGCACGTAGGCTAGGTACGGTACTATGAAATAGTTTGTTGTGTTTGTGTTTCCAGTTGTTCCTTCAACTAATGATACTGCAATGTGCGTGGCTGATGGAAACAGAATCTGCACTGTTGATAAAAGTCTTATGCAGGAGCCTGTACGGTCAGTTCCACGAAATACTATTGTACCATCTGCACAATATGGCTAACCATTTAATAAAGGCAACTGCATTATTGTGAACTGTATTTTATATAAACATTTCATTTATCCTACATAATAATGTATATGTAAAAAAAAATGTACCACTCATGCACTTGTCTACTCACAACAGATATTTTGTTAACTTAGAAGACACTGCCACACTGGTTAGGTGTTTACATACCTCCGAGTACAAGCCAGTCAATTGGCATGATGTTATATTATTTATCGGATTTTTTTTTTAAATTATGCAAGGCATGAGCCCAATTATCTTGTTTCAATTTTTCCCAAAATATTGTATTAAAATCCACTTTTTATGTGAAATTTTACACTTTTTATATATTCAGTAGATACCAAAATATTTTTCTACAGCATAATGTGCAGTTTGTTTCGACATACACACTTTCTAGGTATGTCTGCACATATTTCATACACAGTTAAAATAACACGAAGTAGCATATTCAATAGGTGTTTATAAATATGTATTAATCAGCTGGGGTAAAATAGTAGATTACCTCAATCTAGTGACCAGGTTTTGTCGATCAACAGGTAAAATCTTGCCACTTGTATGCAATTCAGGGTTTTAAGTTGGTTGGAATTATAATTTGATGCTGCATTGTTATATTAATTATTATTTGACTTGCTTTGCATCCTTAGCCTATGAGCTATTAAAGGGTTACTTAAAGCCACATTACAAAATAAAAAAATAAAAAAAAACTTGAACAAGCAAACTTGAGGTTTAGTGAATTTTAAGGTAGCCTGTTTCTTAATTAGATTTTGATAGGTACTTCTCATTTAATAATTTTTTGAACATTTCCACGTTATTTGTGAGTGTGGCACGTACTGTGAAAGAGTTGTTGTGGTTAAAAGAACTGACGACTACTATTAATTAATATTGCATGAAATTTTTTTAAAAATAAACACACTAACATAATAATTTACTTAAAAATTAATTTCACATAAAATTACAATGTAAGATTTCTCTGTTTCAGTAATCACTTACAATCATCAAGTCACGATAAGCGCAGCAATTTTTAAAAAATGGTATAAACATAGCAGAAAAAACAAACAGTGTATGAAAAGATTAAAAAAAAAAAAAAAAAAAAATTGAGTGAGTGGTGAAATTTAATTTTTAAGCCCTTCTAGACTTGTCACTGTATGGAAAATCTGCATAAGCATATCAAGTAATCAGATTACACAATACTGTATTTCCAGAAATCATGATTTGAAAAGTTCAGGTGTAATTTCATTTATGAGACATAAAACACAATTGTAGAATAAAGTGCCTCAACATATAAGTGCATTTACTTAAGCTGTTTAAGTAAAGAACAGTGTGTATATTTATAATATAATATACCTTTTGCTAATTTTACTTTTTTTCAGTAAAGTAACATTATATTTTTTAAATGTGTTATTGTGTATTAAGATACAGTTAAAACTTCAGGTCCTCTCACTTTCAAAACCATGAATTTTCTAGAACACAATTTAGTCTGTTATACAAATAAAAATTAAAGACAACTTGTCTACTCTTCGTCCGAGGAAACGAATTCATTTGGAAAAATGCGATACAACGCAAAATGTGTCTCATCCTTGTGATATACATATGTTACTATCAAGCTCCATGGTCCGTGTCAGTATGCACTTGTGTATCTTTAATTATATAATATAATTAATTACCTACCTGCTTTTGTCTCCCCCTATCAATCATTACTCTGTTATACAGCATATCCTTTCTTCCCATTCCCCAATTTTCCTCTTTCCCTAATTTTGTAATGGTTTTCTATGTTCTATGCAAATCTCAAACGTTAAAAATTTTACCTCCTAGTACACTTTTGTGCATTTTACTAAAGTTTACAGGTTCATTCAGTGGTTTAAAAAAGTTACATTTGATTTTTAAAAAAATTGGTTTTAAATAATTTTTATGTGAAGTAGATTCTGTTCAGCCATAAGGTCAGAAGAAGCCTAGAAATAAACAACATGACAGAGATATTGAATTTAATGACTTCAGACAAACTCTCACTAGCATTTGCATCATCTATTTTCTAGGTGAAAAAAATTAAATTTGTGAGACATTGTTTGTAAAAATAAAAATAAATAAAAAACTATATGCCCCAAGTTTACAAGTCCTCAAACTATCGAGGCATGAACTTCAGATACATACTACTGAATATTACACAGATTCAAATAAAGTTGCAAAGAAGTTTAAAAAGCATCCTCTGAAATGCAGGTGTCTGTAGGATTCGAAGTTAAACCAATGTACACGGATGTGAATTTAAAAAATTCTTGTTTTATTCTTCAGGCATTAAGAGAGCCCGAGATACAAGCCTCTTAAATGTGTCAATGTGACACGTCAAGACCAGCTTACCTCAAAACCTAAATACTTGTGCAAAGTGGTGGCTAAATTGAAGAGACAATCAATAATTTTGTCTAAAAAGGCTTGTTCCTTTCGCAAGAGACTTGGAATGGCGGAAGAAATGTGTAACATCCAGTGTTTTCAATAATATGGCAGCTCATACTGAAGATGTGACGTACCAGTTCATATTGTAATGGGTTTGAACTCAGAAACACAAACATAGGTGTAGAAGGTTTCCCTACACAAGAACAGTGGTAAGGCGTAATTACCTACGTGTTTGATATTTATAACAGTTCAAAATAAAGGTAATCGTTGGCAGAGATTACAGAACTTAATTTTAAATAAGCGTACTTTTTTCATCAACCCTTAGTGCAAGCCTTGTATTCGATCATAATATTCTAGAAAGGTACAGAAAATTAATGTTTATAAGTTATATGGTAGTAATCAAAACCACGGAGAAGTTTACCTACGAATGGTTTGATAGTGGTGAGTTAGCAGTAGTGTAGTCCAAAAGATTTTCTCAATGAAGCCACAGCAAACGTTATTGTCAGTAGGCACCTTTTGAACACCACTTACTATTTTGTTCGAATTATTGCTGTTCTTTAACTGAAAATTGTCATTACTTGGCAACCATGAGTTTCATTGTTAATTTTTTAAATCTCTCTTTTTGTATTTGCCAATTTCATAAAATTTAGATTGCGAAGGTACATTTTGTGAAATTTCACTTCTCAATATAACATGCACAGGAAGACTTACCTTACATATTTTGATAATGGTTTATGTAGTATTAGTAAATTATATAGGATTCCAACATATCTCGTGGTAAACAGTACTTAATACGGCTATAAACAACAGAACGTTTGAAACTATCGCAGTAGTGTTGCTTTTAAAAATAGGTTCATGTCAATTTGAACAATTTACTTACTTTGGTCCCCCATCTAACAACTATAATAAAAAGGTTTCTCATTGATCAAATTTCTAATGTTTTCATTTCTTTAACACACATCTGATCAGAAAGAAAATTATACAGTAAAGAGTGAAACATTTCAGTCTTCCAATTTTTTCGCCGGTATTCAGAGTATATGAAATTAATAAACATAAAATTCTGAACACTGTTGTACTATTGATTCTTCTGATATGATGTGATACATATTTAAGAATGCACAAAAATGTACCAAGCTCAATATTTAGGTTTCGAATTGTTTCAGCCAGCTAGAATGGGTCTATATGATGAAATTAATACATCTAATGCACATTTAAATGGCATACAGTATGCAAACACTTCAATATCAAAGTTACGACATGAATACTTTGTATTTTTGGCAACAACTCACGCTGAAGCGTAGAAAGTGGTAATGACAGTTATCGTGTGTTGGAAAAAGAGACTCCACACAGCAATATAGGCGTGATAGACTCAATAATGTATTTTTTTTTATCTTCAGTAGTTTTTATTAACTTTCGAATTACGAACAAACTTCAGTACAAGGGGATAGTAATTTTTCCTGAAAATAGTTTCAGACAGAATGCTTTTCATTCCCTGCATTTATAGGCATGTGCAGACTTTAAGTTAAGTTTTATTAGCGCTCAGATATGCAACTGAGCTAATGGCGGATCCAGAAAGTGTTACACTTCTACCACAGTTGATTGACAAATAAGATCTTTGTTTGAAATAAGTACACCAATTTCACCTTAGAAACTGATATCTCTGCTCGAAGGGCCTCTTAAAATTAGGTTGAACCTAAGCGCACTTTACCCTATACCTTTGCACATGCCTATGCTTGCATTGCTTCGTAGGCAAGGTGTTTGAACCTTACAATCTAACGTATCGAGAGTCGTTGAATAAACCCAACTCAAAATTGTAATGCATACAGTATAATGTTGCCCATTATAAGCTATTGGTACAGAATGTATGTACATGTGCATTCCACGACCTGCTGTGCATGTTGTTTCTTGTTGTCGGCAATGGCCCGCTGTTCTAAACAATACGTGAGCTCAAAGTACCCGTGATTGGCCGATATTCTGGTGGTTGATAGGGCTCATTTGATATGATCAACTGTAATGTATTCGGCAAGTAACATACAGTTTGAGTGAACTTCCAATACTAATGCGGGCGGCGGCTGACCATTACCTGTCCTACTACGTCATAACGTGTTAGCCAATAAAAACGTGTTTTCAGTAGGTGCATATTTACAGTTGCGTTTGAAAATACAGCATATTCAAAGCTGAATAATTTGGCAATGTGAGAGTGTGTTCGAAAGTACTAATTAGCTAGGTTGCACTTATAAGGCCATGCCCTCTAGTTTCTACTTTTTTAGTGATATTAATTTTTTACGCCTAAACGAGAGCAGATATCATAAATATGTCTGGAAATGTTGTTTAAAATCATCTTCTACAGGTTGGCTGATTTTTTTTTTCAAGTCAATAAATACTACGGTTTTAGCTAATGATGCAATTAGCGAAATTACGTTTAACTGACTTTTTGATCGAAACCGTATAATTTGTTGCTTTGAAAAAATGAGCTATCACGACAAAAAAGATTAAACAAAACTGCCTGGCAGATATTTGATTCCTTCTCTCGTTTAAGTTTAAAACATAATTATTGCAAAAACATTAGACACTAAAGAGCATGGATCTGACGACGACGAAACTTAAGTTCGCTTATCACTACTTGCCATAAGTAATTTGCTACGGACTGAATTATAAAATAACATTATATCATTTTGTTATTAATTTATTTCAAATTCTGATGTAGCAAATAATTTCTGTCACTTTGAGATTAGATTACTAAAGTTTCAATGTCACCTGTCAATTAATGTAGACTTAAAAGCGTTTGTAATTTTTAATTGGAAGGAAGAGTATTAGATAAATTTGCACAATTAGTAACCCCCCGTGAATCAACATTTTCTGTCAACTTAAAGTGAAAACATTGTAAAACTGATAATATTTTACGGTATTAAATGCTAATACGCCAGGTCATGACTTTGCTCATCTCCTCTTATGGTGAAACTGGCCCTGAAGGCATTTCAATAACGTATTTATAGTGCAGCTACATTTCTAACTTTTTTAATCAACATACGTCTCTGGAATAATAATCCCCATGTAGTGTAAAGGTCTAAAGATTAATATTTTTCGTTATTTAGCTAAAAATTACTGTTTAATATAAAAAAATGCACATCACCTATCTCATACCTACCAAGAAGACAAACAAGAAATTTTTACTTTCTATGTATATTTTTATTATTTTGTCTCTACCATAGCATGAGCATTGACGTATAATTTTATGCACTGTCTTTGTTGCCGCTTCAAGGTTCGTGTGTGTAACATTCTCCGGGTGGATATTTTTGTACCTTAGTAACGAAATTGGTTGAACCCTTGTTTGTGGGCTGTGGAATTTCGGTAGTACACTGGGTAAATAAAATTGTTCCTGTTCATTGTGTTAATTAAAAATATACATATTGTAATTCTAAGTTTAATATTTAAAAAAACGTGAGTTCATTAAAATGTTTAAATTCATACTTTTACTTAATATTTTGTTTTCAGTTTCTTTTGTGTGTACTGTACTTCACACGTCTTTAGTTATCATTCCTTTTACTTTTGATGGTCTGTAAACCTTATTTTTGTAACTTTTATCTGTATTGTATTTGTATGACAAACATTATATCCCAAACTTTGTGGCTGTTATGTGGTTTTATGCGTATTTTACAACAATAAGTAGCGATTAAAAAACGGCTAATAAGCATTTTAATTAATTCTTGTAAATTTATTTGTGTGTTCGAAGATTTATCCACTTATTTTGTTTGTTTCTTGTTGGCAACATAAATAACCAAGTGTGGTGTTAGAAGCGTGGGAGTAGTGGATAATTCAAGGTATCTTAGTGCATGTTATGTGATATATGTTCGCACTTCTATAGCTATTTCAAAAATTTAATTTAAAAAAGTTGCGAATAAAGAGAATCCTATTTAATTCTATAGCAATACGTATTAGAAACCTTGTTATTTTGTCGTGTGTGCAATGGTAATATTTAAAATTAATGGAAAGTTCAAATATTCTGGAAACCCTATTAAATACAATGTACATGTATTTATATGCTTACGTATATACATGTGTATTTATACGTGTATATGTTAGTGCACAAATGTTTAAGATTATTAACACAATTTTTGGTAGCTCTTAAGGTACAATGTGAGCGGACGACTGGAAATGTCAATCGTCAATAACATCTGAACTACTCATCAAAATTAGACGAGATTTTTCTGCCGAGTAGATCATTTATTAGCGGACGTTTATTTATGCAGCACTATGCGGCAGTATGCTTTACTTTCGAGTAAAATTAAAAACTGTTTTTTTAGAAAAATTAGGCCTTGAAATCACAAAATCTACAAAAATGGAAAATTGTAATTTTTGTAATTTTAAATATGATAATGTCTAGGCTTCTATGGTAGCCGAATTTCAAAAATACTCGCGTTTTGATTTGAAAATAATTTTACTATCCGAAAAATCTCTGAGCTAGAGGTTTACGGATGTTAAAATTATTTTCAAATGAAAACATTAATACGATTTTTTAATTTAGATTATTATAGAGTCCTAGATATTATATTAAAATTTATAAAAATGACAGTTTTCCATTATTGTAGATATTGTGGTTTCAATCCCTTATTCACCCATAAAACAGTTTTTAATTTTTTACTCGAAAGTAAAGCATACTACCTCATAGTGCTATATAAATAAACGTCCGCTGATAAAATATCTGCTCGTCAAAAAATCTAATCGAATTTTTAAGAGTAGTTAAAATTTAATTGACGATTGAGTATTCCATATGTCTGCTCGACATAGTATCTTTCCATATCCCTTAAATATAATGGTATTTGGTCCACTTTTGCATTTGAACTTTTTAAATTTCCCCGCCAATGGTGTTTAGTTCTGTCGGCAGCCCAGCGCTGCTTACAGTGTGTTAGTAGCTGTGAAGAGAGTGCCCTTTCTATACCTACATTCTATTTTCTATGCAGCACCCTTAGTAGTGAGACGTAATGTTTCGGTGAAGTGTTGGGAGTATGTACATAGGATATGTGCATTCCTTCAACATATGAGTTGAGGTTGAAAATATACTTGAGTAAAATTTGCACGCGTCGCTTGCAAGGTGGCAATACTGACCTGTGAGCACACTGACACCGACATCACTTCCTTCGTATCGTTGAGGATGGCATTGCAGATGGCCACTATGCCCATTGCCGGGCCCCACGACATGTAGCCTTTGTCATTGAGTATCGTGTTCATGCTGCAACATTACAATCACTCTTGCACTGTCGCCACTGGAAATAGAGTTTTAGCCGCCGAATTGAAAGAAAAAAATTACGAAGTAGTTTTGACAAAACTCAGGACGAGTATATTTTAATGAATATTTATACTACACAAAGGAGAACTTTTCTCTTTTGTAATATTAAATATGCCGAACTGAGCAGTTTCTCCTGAAACTCCACAAAATCAGTAAAATAGAATCTTTGTAACTGGAACAATTCACTTATTTTCAACAATTTCAAAAGTATTTCTCGTTTATTATATTAAACATTATATATAAAATTTACAGTATTTGGACATATTTCTTACGACTGTAATGAGAACACGAAAAATATAATGGTAAGACAACTCTTACCTATTTAACTAAATACGTGACATGCATGCCTAAAATTAGTATGAATTATGTTTTCCAAGTTGTATCAGGGGCATATTAAAATGTGGAAATATAAGATTGAGCCATATCCAACTATGGTGTGTTTCTGACTCAGTAGATCGAAGCACTGTACTTCGCTTATATAAACAAAAAGCCTGTAGTTATACAATTTATCGTATGCCTACGTCAAAGCACGGCCCTTCTTGGTATGTTTGAAGGAGGAGGTAGAGGAGGAAGAGGGACGGATGTACACTGTCACAATTCCATTAGTTTCCAGAGATAACGACCTGTCAATCAAGATGAGCTATTCTGCGTGCAGGAAGCCACCAACCAGTTCTTTACCTGAGTCTCACAACCATGAGCTTGCAGCCAGAGTGCTCATCTACTGACACTGCGATTCCCCGGGTCCAATAACATGTCATGAGTTCGATATCCTGTGGTGTCATTCCCAGAGTTTCAAATGTGGCAATCGTGCACACAATGCATCTGACCAGTGGATTTTTTTTTTCGCGGATCTCTAGTTTCCTCCGCGCGTGCATTTCGGCATTACTACATACCCAAATCATTTCATCTTAAACCGCTTTGCAAACCAGATTGAACAAGAAAATAGGCCTAATTAAAGTGAAAATTTTGAATTAGGTAGGTGACATCTACTCAAACAAGCATATAATAATTTCCTATCTTATATAGGTTTGCGCTTTTGAAAAAATATATATTATTTTTATTGACCAGATAAAATAATTGTATTAGCAAAATCAAATTGTCACTGACATTTATCTTTAGCTCGTGTTTAATATAATTATGAGATAAAACACATAATAAAATTAATAAAAGTAAATGACTAAATTTGAAAATTGGTTTGTAGTATGCTTATGTAAAGGTGGCGGCGGAAATGGCAGATCCCCGAAAAATTCATCAAGTAGCGGCTTCGTCCAGCATGATTGTCACATGCGAGAACATGTTACTGACTCTACCGGGAATCGAACCCGAACTGTAATAATGATGACAGAAGTGTGCGTGAACACTGCGCCACGACTGTCCCCTGTCGCATTTCCCCCAGCCCTTCTTGTCCCACGAACTATCGTTCCTTATAATAAGTTAGGCATTTTGAAATACTTACAAAATAATGCTTGTAAAAGTACGAAACTTACCTATTTCATAATCGAAATAAAGTCAGTAGTAATTAATGAAGAAATTAACATTTGTACTTTTTTTCTTTCAAATTCGGTATACTTTTCAAACATTTGAGAAAGCATGATACATCTTCACACAGCAAAATATAGCTAAGTGTATGTGTATGTTATGAATCTTCTAATATAAAACATAACACCATTAATCATGTTAAACTAATTTAGAAGATGTAATTGCTTAAATGATACCAATACTACCAAAACTATTTGTCATATTTAACTTGTTAATGTTTTCAGAACTATAAGCACGTACATTAAGTGACCGTGGTGGTCTAGGGTCAGACCTCTAACCTAGGCATTTCCGGTTCAATCCCAGGCGGGATCAATCCCGGATTTTTCGCATGTGGGAATCGTGGCAGACGTAGCCTGTGACTGACGGGTTTTCTCGGGGAATTCCCGTTTCCTGACCTCTCTCCTACCGATGCTGCCCCACGCTCATCTCACCTCACCTCATTCATTCCTCGGGCCGGAGGACGACAATAAAGCATTTCTCGCCAGTCTAGCAGCCGGCCCAATCTTCACCCCGGCCCTCTCTCACTCTCAGTGTGACCCTGCCCGACGACAGCAACACGTAGTGGATTTTAGAGCATGCTCTGTAAGTTCTTGAAGTGCTTATTTCATGAAGGGAAGGCAGGCTAAAGCTCTACTTGAAGATTTTTGTACTGCGTGTCAAACGTCTAAGCCAAGGCTCGAATGAGAGCATGAAAAACTGAACATAGCAGTTGTCTTAAGTTAAATTTTTTTCTTGCGAACACTACACTTAAATGCGTTAACATCAATCAAAACTCGAATGTTGTGAGTATAATACAACATGAAATGTGTATTTCTGTAATTCATTTTGAAAGGTTCAGTTGTGGAGGATTTACAGCTAAGAGCAAACATGTGTCTGTCGAAGCAATATTTGAAATTTGTAAACACAAAAAAAAAAAAAAATAGATAACGCTTCCATAACCATAAGAGAAAATGTACGTTAACAAATATTTAGTTTAAAGTGATAAATGAGAAGGTCTAATACAGTTATAACACAAAGGTATCGGTTGACCTAGCAAACTGGAGTGGACTGCAAACACTCATTCTATGAAGGTTTTAATTCTTTGTACAAATATCGCATAGTAAACACGAGAAACTGGGATAGTTGGACACATTCTGGGACGTGAACACACGGCGTATTTACAACGATCAGGGCAGATCAAGCAACAGTTATACAACTACTTCTAAATAAGTACAAAAATAAACAGACTCTTACAGATCTTTCCAACTGTTGATGAATAGCCACTTGCCTGTGTCCGTACTCAGGGTGTGGCATCGGCGATAAGACGATGTATTAGAAGCGAAAATACGTCACAGTTCGTGATGAATAATTTTTGTATAAAAACTTATGCACATTAGCGAAGTTTAGAGATAGTAAAAATGTTTTTAAATACTTATTGCTCTAAGATATAACTAGCTAACATACCTAAAGATTTTAGGTTGCGTCTCAGCAATTGTTTAACATTGACTCTGTCTTACAAATTATTTTGAATTTTCAGAACGTAGAACAGGTCTAGTTTTGACATCGGCATACAAAATATTTTAGTTTATATCTAAATTATATAAACTAGCAAATAATTAGAATCTGGCAACAACATTCCTACTGAGCAATACTACATACGTTGTTTACATTGATTATGTGCACATCGACACCATTTTGATATTAGCCACTGACAAGCCATTGCCTGGACAACTGTCTTGTTTGTTTGGATTGTGTTGTCACTATAACATGCTCGATCTAGACCGTAGAGTAAAAATGTAAAATACAGTAAATGGAGCGTCAGCTATACCTCTACACGCTTACGATTCCACTTGAGGACAAAATGCGCCTGAGTTAAATCTCAGTTTGACGTTCAAGACTATAAATGTGAGTATTTTTTTTACTGTAGGTCATACTTTTGACTACACTTCGTGAACTGAGATAATTACTGGAGCGCAATGTGTGCTCCTCTGGTAACAAACCAGTAGGTGCAAGACATTATAGAACATAATGTCATAGTTATACTTATTGTGTGTTTTGTGTTTTTAACATGTGAGTTTTCCTATGGTAATGACCTATCACCCACAGTCATCAAAGTTTTACATATATTCTAAGCATGGTGTAATTTTGCTTAGAATCTTTTGTTGCTTTCTTATGCACAAATGCAGCTCTAAAATCGGTAATTGGCACAAAAACATGACTTCATTCATCCAGCAAAACATGTAAACAGCATATCCTAAAGTCAGCTGTTTCCATTTTGCACACATATTTTTAACGACATGTTCCTTTCGTTCTATGGCCTATCATTTACGGTACGGACCCTTTTAAAATCATAGCAGCTAACCACCTACATAAAACAAACACGCTGTCCAGCCCATAGAATACAGATACGCTTGCAATTTCCTTGCAGGAATGCCAAAACAATACAAACCATAATAATATTAGTATTCTTCCGAATGTATAATAATGTCGTTTTACGGAAAATTAATATGGGTACAGTAATTAAAAATTACGTGACTACTCTACTTTAGAATAATTTTTGTTACATGGTGGAAGGTTTCTGAGAGGTATATTACATATCTTCCGAGAATCTAGGATCACTGGTGCTATATGCTCGTTATAAAAAGTATATAGTTTGTCAAAAACCATGTATTAAATGTCTTTGTCACTTTGAGTGTTTTAATCAACCAAAAATGTATGTTTATACGTTAAATGCTTTGTGCACTATCCCACACATATTATATATAAAACAGGATAGCCAAGTGTATTGAAACAAATAATTGTATACTCAAGTGAGTAATATACTGAGGCCTAGGTTACATTCGTAATAACACGGTCACAGCACGCAAATAGTACAGCCACAAAGAAACATAATATAATACCATGCTTCATTCAAGCACAACACAGAAGTAACCCAAATTATTTGACAGACTATTTACTGCGTTAAATTGCTTTCTTCTCCCCTTTCGTAATGAAATAAAATCTGAATATATGTTGTTGTATTTCGTGCGTAACAATTAAAATAAATAATTAGTTTTATTCAACTTCATAAATATTTAAATATACTAGCGTAGTATCCGATTGATTGGATGCGCAAAGAATACGGCGCGCATAAAAATTAAAAATTCGCCAAATTAATGTGCGCCGGTCGTGTGCTATTTTCCTGTGCGTGTGCTATGCGCGTAGTGACTGCTATCAATTAACACGCATTCAACTTCCGTGCGTCTATGCCGTTTGTGTGCTGCTGTCAATGTAGTCAAGGTCTGAAAAAAATGTAATATGTGTTTTATTAGTGATGACTACAAGGAGGAAGTGAGCTGACTGATTGCACGTAACCGTGTCCAAGAATGGGAGCGGAGAGGTTACAAAGATTACATATGCAAAGGCCTTGGCAGTTCTTGCAACAAGAAAGTGATTTGAAGCCAGAGATGATCGCTCGTCGCTCTAGACACGGGAGAGTGCTACCCTGCAGTGACGTCACGCGCCTCCTCAAGAGAACCGTTACTTGGAACAAACTAGACGGCCAACAATCCTCCTTTACTCCTCTTCCTTTTTAAAATAACACTCTCCATACAAAGAATTTTTATTCTGTTCCTCATCAAAATGTAATAGTGTAACGAAATGTCGAACGAATTCTGTTACGTTTCTGTTGCTTGTGATGTACGGTAGTATTAGAATGTCAGTAACTATAATTTATTTATTTATTTTAACACGAGCAAAATTCAGCACCACTGCAATTTTACAATTTGTCGTGCAATATTATGAATCCATCCCTCAATTCGTAATAGAACGCCACTAGTTGAGTAAAGTAGCATATATTCACGTGTAAAGTTGTTTTCAGCCCTACCACAAGTAAAGAAACGCCAGGCGAAGATCTAAATATGCAGTCAAGGTGACCCAGGTTCAAATACTGGCATAACCATCCTTGCTGCTTCCAATTCATGTCCTGAGTGCCTAGATCTACTGGTTTAATATCTAATGATGCCTCGTTTATTGTTGAGACCCATTAAAACATTTTATAGAGTGGAGACATAATCACTCGGTGGAATGCTGCCTGCACATAATAATAGGAAAATATGCCCTGTTTGCATGTATTCATTCATTTATCGCGGGCCGATTCACTTCTCGTAGTTTTGGGGAATTACTGAACAACACGACATTCAAAATGTATTCGTTTACCCTCACAGCAAGTAGTCACTGTGTGTACTTTCAAAACATGCCACTATCCAGCAAAAGCAGCACATCCTAGATCAAATTTACGATTATTTTCGTTGTTCAACAATTTTTTGAAAACTATTTAAGTTACATTATTGAAACCAACTGTATGTTAAAATAATTTTCATTGTATAGGGTTGACATGCTCTTCATTTTGCTACGTGTAAAACTTTTAATTGAAAGCGCAAATTATAATTTTTTAGTTAAAATTCAATTTCCGACGAAAAAAAAATTGTAGTTTAAACTGCCTAGTTCTAATTATACTCGCAACAACCCTACAAAAAGGTAAACCTTCTCTTGCAAAATCAATTCGGTTGTGAAATGTCAATTTGAAAATAAGAATCCATGGGACTACTAACGCAATCAACCAATTTAAAAACGATTTTCAAACGTTTTACTAAGAATTTACAAAATATTACTTCAGAATTCAAATAAAATGTTTCTAGGTTTAAAACTTGAATGATTACAATCGGACAGTTACTTCTCACGACATAAATTAAGGAACCTGACGTGGTGTTTTCGTGTACTTCTGGTTGCGGGGTATCCGGGATTCCAGCTAGGACTCAACCTTAATTTGGCAGAGATTTGTGTCGGCAATATAGACAAATCGATAAAAGTAAATAACACTATTTTTTTCATTAACTTCATATTTATAACATTAGCACATTCCATGTCTAAATTCAAACAATTCGCAGAACATTGCATGTGAAAGTATTACCACAGTATCTTTACGTATAGATATTGGAACACCGTATCTAATTCTTCGATAGCCATGCTTCCTGAGTTATGCCTTGTCCGACTCACTAAGTTGTCCCTGTCATAACCAGCAGCCTATCTTAAGATACACCGAATCATATTCCAGGGCGAGGACGCTGAGTGTTACAAAATATGCAGTTTAATAAATTTGGAGCATTCCGAGAAAATTTTTTTACGTAGACCTGTTTCCATACAATTATTTTCTAATTAAAAATAATATCAAAATGCTTTTTATGCAACAAAATCCTACTTCAATATCTCAACTGGTCTAAGCGCTGTCGAGGATCCATTGAAAACCGTTTTTCAATGTTCACTCGTTAGTTTTCAAGTTTTGAATAATCCCTTGTTTATGGGTGCGTACCTCATAAGGGTAAGCTATCTTTAAAATTTCATGTTTCTAGATTCGACAATTTGGTCTGTGCTTTATGAATTATACATTAAATGAAACTGTTGGCACAGTATTATTGTTTTTTTTCGCTCGTTTCATCATGAAAGGAATAATAAAAACTAGTTTTTGCCCTGCGCACTTCTGTGGTTTTGTTTAGACTTGAGATCCACACGTACATAAAACATTTTGTAAGAAATGATCCCTGTGTGTAGTGGAGACACGTGATTTAATTGGTGCCGAAACGCGAAAAGCTTCTACGAGACAAGTTTAAAGTAATCATTTCAACTTTATAGATAATTATTTTTAAGTAACAAAATTATTAAAACGGGGATTATTTAGTGTTGATGTGATAATAGTTACATTCATAAAATTCAAAGTTCAATGTTTGTTGAGGTTATAAATTTAATCGGTCATATTCCGCTAATGTGTGTAATCTCGCAAACATTTTAAATCTTAAGGGCGCGATATACCGCAATTTTCATCATCATTATTTAATTTTTTATTTGTACTACATATTTTTTTCTTATTTTAGACACAAAATGTGACTAAACTTGGCTCTTATGAAATTTTTTTATCTCTCATAGTTTTCGCTTAATGGCTTGTTAAAGTCATATTTTGCATGTTTCCGTTTTAACGATCACACTAAAACCAACTGATATACCAAACTGAAAAAAATTACAGTGGATAAAGACATTGCAGGCTACAATGGCATGCTCATAAAATTAAAGAATAAAAATTATATGTATTTTTAAAAAAATTATTCCATTTTAAAAATTTTTATTTTCAGTTTCAGCATTTTTTTAGAGGGCGTGGTACATAATTCAACGCTAAAAGCATTCAGGTTTCTTGAAGCCAATTTGCGAAAACTAATCAATAGCAATCCTAGACAATAGTTTTAGCCAACGTTTTATACAGAATTGTTTCCAGTATTAGGAACTTCTGAGGCACAATATCTGACGCCGGAACCTCGTGCATTTGACTACGGTGCAAGAGATCACGCGGAACGAATGAGTAATTTTAGATAAATACTCATTCATAAAGTTGGCAAATACCATTATATAGGATTGTCATTGAGTATTTGATCCATATTGGCTTCGAAAAAAGCGTAGGAATCCGTTGATGTTTTCAGCGTTTATATATTTACCACGCACTCTTAAACTTCGTTAAATAAAATCCAGCCGAAAGTGATTCAACTGAAACAAATTTTTGTTCACTCGTGTAATCACGGTCGTAGTCTTGAACGTTAGAACAATTGCGAATCAACGTACAGTGCTGCAAGTACTCCATTTAAGGTATTTAACATTAGAGTTGTGGATAGTGCAGCTACGAGTTTCGCAATTCAAACCAATCTGCACAGGCTGTATATAAAAGCGCTATGAGCTTGTAACTTTGATGTCCACATACCACGTAAGCAATGTATCTGTGTGATAACTAAACGCTGTGTACCTAAAAATCACTCGTAAATATTTCCTTCGTCTTTTTGCGCATCGTGTAGAGGTAGTTGTTATTATTATAACAATGTATTTTGTACAACCCTTCGAAAAAGCTAGATTTTGTTCTTATTAACACGTTTGGCGATGTGGATAGGAAAAGGCAATTCGAGTTCGATTCCCGGCGAGGTTGGTCACAGAATCTTCGCATGTGGGAAACGTGCCTTACGATTGTCGGTGTTTTTTTTTGTCGGAAATTTCCATTTTCCTTTGCCTTTCTCATTCCAGCGCGTATCCATTGCTGGATCTCATTTCATGCCATTCTCCGGACTGGCAGGTACCTACAGACGCCCAGTCATAAATGTGCATTTGTGATGCAAGCACAGTGCCTCTCTGCACGGTAACTTCCTTATATGAGATATTTTGGTCAGCGCTCAACATCTAGGTCTTCAGCGCTGACGAGGGGTGATATGAGGTGTGTACGGTGCAGTACTGGAATGAAGGGGCGGGGACATTTATTTATGCTGCCACAAGGATATTTCATACGAGCTACTAATAATACACAGTCGTAGCTTCTAGCTACGGAAACCATGTAAAGTCACGCATTGCTAATTATTGGCAACGCTGTAACCGCATGCAGGATCAGCCAATGATGAAGAACGACAGTGCAAATTTGGAGAAAAGAGATTTTGGTTAGCGCTTTACATCCAGGTCTGTAGCGCTGGTGAGGGTTGACATGATGTAAGGAGCAGCGACGGAATGAAGGCGCGGTGTGTAACGGGAGAACCCGCCGATTAGCGGCATCGTCCGGCACGATTTTCACATGCGAAAATTCGGGAACCAACCCCGCCGGAAATGGAACCTTACTGGGAGGCGAGTGTTTGACCACTTGATCTTAGTGCTCCACCCAGGTGGGTAGGGGGGAGGCCAATCGTACCGGCAAGCCTGCATGAGTGAGGCGAAGTGAGCTGCGGTAAGAACAGTGGCAGAATGAAGACGATGGAGGCAACTGGAGTACCAGAGAAAATCCTCACACCGCCGTAGTGTCTGTCAGTCTTCACACATGAGTATTCCCGTCTGGAGAAGCCCCACCTGGTGGAGCCTGGGATATAAACGGTTACCTCAATAGAAGCTTACTTGTGACTAGCCAACAAGTCAAACGAGATTCGTAATTTGACGACATTTAGCAGAATGGAACCAATCCACGGTCAACTAGAACTGAGATAGTCAAGGTCAAAGTTTTCTGTGTGTACCTAAATCTTGTACAAAACCCTTTTTCTGGGCTCTTATTTTTCGTCGAATATTGTGATTCAGAATGTACTTTTCACTTTTCTACGACATGCTTCGGACCTTCTCCTTCTGCCAGATATAATTATGTTAACATCGATTACTTTGTGTGTGGGGTTCCTTTCTGCCTAACGTTGTCCGATCAAAAAATATCTATGTATGTATCAGAATCTGTCAATAAAAATCCCTGAGACTCACAACAGTTGTATAAAGTCACTGACTTGTGATCTGAATTACTGTTTGCAAAACCCAGCGGACTGTACAAGCCTGTACTTACCTGTCTGTTAACTCTTCCGTCGTGATGGTAAACAAGATGGTTGCAATCTCGTCTGTAGTTTCGTCCAGACGCGATGGTCGAACGCCAGCCACGTCCGCCGCGTAAAAGTCAACAGCTGCGAACATTACCATTAGCCGCCAGTTATAAACAACAAACACTGGGATATGGTAGTTATTAATTTGCATGTAATAATTTCAACAAGAGTTCACCATCACTGCTCCTAATACTCGTACCAGTACAGTTCTCTTATTTACTTTACAAATAGTACATGTTTAGGTTATAATGACTTATAGGTCGTTCGGAATAAAGTGAGCACTAAATTTTTAACTTTTGAAAAATATCACTAGCCGTTACTGCATATACTTCAACATTAAACAACTGTTGCCTTGCCGCCTATATGTTTGACAACGAATTAACTGAATGCATTTATGTATGTTTTCCTACTTAAACGCAACACTAGTGAAATAAAATCAATTAAAATCGACATATTTGAATTTTATGTAATTAATAAACTTATTTTTAACCACCTACAGGTTACAGAAAGCAGGCTTTTCATTTCGTCGATAAAAAATCATTAGAGACTTTGACACATATTTAATACAATGAGACGGACTAAGAGAGGAGTTAGCCATAGCCCTTGTTAAGGGACCATCACAGATTTCACTGGAACGATTTCTAGGAGTAATATAAAACCGAACTAAGGGTTGGCCGAGACGGGATTCAAACCCAGGTCTCCGCGAATGCGAGTCCAACGTGTTACCGTTATGCGACCTCGCTTGAAATAACAGCTTCATGTTTTCTTTCAACTTGTTGTGCGATATACATCTTTGATGTATTTTGATGTATTAATAAGAGGAAGGTGATGTCAAACAATACACCCAACTATTCAGGATATCATGGTTCTAAGTAAAATTTTCTAATTTTGCATGCCTTTTGTTACTCTATACGTTTTCTGCACAACGTCAGGTAAATACCTCACAGTATTTTAAAGCTAGTGCATAGTTAGTTACATTCTACTTAATTACAGATACAAGTATCACTGCGTTAAAACCGAGCAAGGTGGCGCAATGCTGTACTCATGTTTGAGAAGACCCGGGATCAAACCCCGGCCACGACCATACTGAATTCTGTTTTCCATGGATTCTTTATAAGCGTTTAAGGCAAAGGCTGCGATGGTTTCTTTATATAGGCCATGGCTGACTCCTTGCTTAGTTCCTGTCCTTGAGCAAAGTTGTGTGTAACTGCAAAGTCTATACTCAAAATAAAAATAAAAATTTCTACGCTTAACTGATTTGTATATGTTTCTAGGAGAATTGATTCCACGCTGTCAGTCTTGGGGTTCGTATGTCATGGTTAAACAGGCGAATCTCAAAAGAAGATAAGATCAGAAGATTCTACTACTAAGAGAAATTTAGCTATTAAGGTCCAAATTCACGGAAAATACTAACGAGGACCGTGTTGGAACCCATTCTGCAGCGAATGTGTGGTACAAGTGCGTCTGCAAGTGTTTGTCAGTGATACGACTCTTGTCATGATATTTATGTACAGCGAAGAAACTGACTCGAAGACGAAACACCATTTCCATAATTGTGTGTCGATGAAGTAGTACTCAGTTGCGTAAACAAGATTATATTTTATTTAGTTGCCGGTTAATAGATAACTGGCTGTAGTTTAGAATTTCTTGTTAGTACTTTTGTATTTTACAAACAAAATTAATGTCCAGTAGTAAAAAAAAATCATCTGAATAATTTAACTGCAAAAGAAAATTAGAACGTGCGAAAGAGTATCTTCCCGGCTACAACTTCCCCTTCCTTAACGAAATTGGGCACAAAAACTTTAAAGGTGGGTTTTAAATTGATAACAGAACTGTAAGCATACAACATATGTCGTTCGCACATAAACAAACTCGTTTTGCTTCTTACCAACTGATTAACTGCTGAAAAGTGATAGTGTATATAGAGATGCTGACATAAATTATGGTAATATCTCATTTCTTGTGCTGACGCATGGACATGAACCAGTCACAGCAAAATAATATTTACCGAATGTCCGCCATGATGGTTTAACCTCCAAAATACGGAAGAATAAAACAAAGCTAATATGATAATTTTAAAATGTTAAAAACTATTTTCATATTAAGTAGATAATGTTTTTCACTGTGCAGTTTATTGGGACTCTATTTCTACAGTCCCTGGTATCTCCAAATACGATCCACTTCAAACATGTTTAGTTGGCCTTCGGTTGTATTCCATACAGCAACGAATATTTCAGATCCGCCGAAGAAATTGTAATTGGCTACTGTGCTTATGTTAATTTTTAATTGCGAACCAACCTTAACCGAGGCCAGTGGTGAAGAGTTATCAGTGTCAAAGGTTGTTGCAGGATGGTCAAGTCAACAGTTCAATGAATTGGCAAGTTTATTATATTTTCAGCGCAGTAAAATGATACAATACCGACCGAGGTGATGCAGTGGTCCCGGTCTCATTAGCGTTGTCGGCGCCATGTTGGTATGTGGTGTTAGAGGGTTTGGGTTCGAGTCCAAGGTTAGGCATAGGTGTACATTGTAAATTCTGTTTGTTTAGTTGGGAAGTGTATTAGTGAAAGTCTCATAATATGTCACAATGCAGTAACAGGCGAAATTGAATAATCTAAAGGGAAGTTGTTTGCCGTATTGGTGATGTGCATACCACTACAAATTAGCCTAACATAGTTATACTATCTCACAGAAAAACATATATACAATTTGGAATTAAGTTTAGAAGAACTTCAGTTCGGTTCCTGGTCCGGCCGCCCTGATTTCGGCTTTTCATAGCTTTCCGAGATCACTCGAATAAAATTCTGCGACTGAGGCAGACTTTTACAAAATGATGTCTTATGTGTAGTCGTTACTAGTTACTACATTATCCTCCCGTATAAAATTATTAGCATGCACTGTAGTAGCATAGTAAGAATAATTGATGTACTTAAGCCTTCATCGTTTTTTCTGTACAAGGCGATGTTTGGGGTGTCAGAGTGCACATCCAAGTACTTGCTGAAGCCATAGCACATCATGGCCGTCTCGAAGATGGCGCCCGTGCCAATTACCTGCCGCCATGGTAAGTCGCTCAACTTCCACACCTTGTAAGTGAGTGTATCCACTGCAACACAACATATCTCACTTATATTTCCATCTCTCTGTAAATGGAGAAGTTAATGGTGTTAAGAGTGCACACCAAAGTGTTTGATGATGCCATAGTGCAACAGTGCAAACTCGATGTTGGTTACCACGCCAATCGCCTGTCACCACTGTAGGCTGCTCATTTTCCACACCAGGTAACTGAGCGTCTCCACTGAAAAATAACATATCTCACTTCAATTTCCATCTCTCTGTAGATGGCAACGAGTGTAGACCCAAGTACATCTCAATGCCTTAGTGCAACCTGGCCGACTGTTGGTGTCCGAACCAATCATCTGCCGGCACGACAGGCCGCTCATCCTCTAAACCAGGTGAGTGTCTCCACTGCAACACAACATATCTCACTCGTATCTCCCTCTCGTCTTGTATTCGCACTTGCATGTCAACTATAGCTTGTTTGTGTGGTCACATGTCAACTTTGGCACTGCATGTCTACAGTCTGAAGGACTTCCGGGTAAGAGAATGCAAGGTTTATATTGTAGGGACAGCCGGGGCAATCCATACAAACCCATGTGTTACTTCATTGTATCTATGACCAATCTAATGTACCAATGTGTGCAGTCTTCCCTTTGTGTGGTAATGAGCCTCTATGAGTTTCTTACTCAGTAAATATGTATTTCTTTTAGTCGAAATGGAATTTTCCTGATCCAGCCTTTTACAAAAACTTGACATGATCGCCTGTCCATGCTGCAAAATTGTGTGCAGAGCTTCAACAAATAAAATTATATTAGAAAACATATTAAAATGAGTAAGTGATGTGTGAAGATCATCATTTAAAGACATTTACATGTCTACTTACCTATCTAAGATCCTACACTTATTTTAATTCGAGACACAATATGACAAAAGCGTGTGTTTTGCGGTAGTTTTGAGTATGAACCTACTGATGACGAACCTACAAATCTTAATTGGAAGCACATCTTTATCCATGGTACTACGCCATAAAATTGTATGGTTTTCACTGACTGTCTCATAGAGGTGAGCTATCGAAGGGAAAACGACATGCCAGTTCAGTGACGACTTGGAAGAGGCATGATGCGCGTGCCTGTATTAGTTATATATTCGGTCTAGGAGGGTTTCTCTTGTCTTAGATGTTTCAACACTAGGGCTCACGGTGGACGAATGGTAAGACCATTCGCCTCTCACCAAGGTGATCCGAGATAGATTCCCGGCGGAATCGGTCCCCAGATTATCGCAAGTGGGAATTTGCCGAACGATACCGTTGGTCGGCGGGTTTTCTCGGGGATCGCCGATTTCCCCCGCCCCTTTATTCTGACGTAGTTCCATTCTCACACGCCTCACCAGCGTTAACATCTCAATGTTGCGCACTAGCAAAATTCTGTCCCTCGCTCATTCGACATTACTGAAGAATTCCGACAGTACAAATGTGGAGCAATGTAGTCGGGATCGGATCTACGAAAAATGTTTAAATATTGGTTTTCAATTTGTGCCTGCATTGCATTTGGTTACACAGTGGTAATATGTACACACAAAAGTTAAAAATGTCACATGAAGGGTACAAAACAGATTCGTCTTTCAAGTTCTTCGGTACAAATGCATTAGGTTCGTTCGAGCATGTAGCACATCACAGAAAATCACAGCTGGGGTCTATACAGTATCAACTGTGACTGAAGGTGTAAACATGCTCTGCACCTGTGCGGTACAAGTAGCAGGTAGTGAGTGGCCCGGTTGAGGGAGTTAGATGGTATGAGCAGCTGATGTGTGAGGAGCCTAATTGGTGCAGTGACGACCTGTACAAGTAGCAGGTAGTGCGTGGCCCGGTTGAGGGAGTTAGATGGTATGAGCAGCTGATGTGTGAGGAGCCTACCTGGTGCAGTGACGACCTGTACAAGTAGCAGGTAGTGCGTGGCCCAGTTGAGGGAGTTAGATGGTATGAGCAGCTGATGTGTGAGGAGCCTACCTGGTGCAGTGACGACCTGTACAAGTAGCAGGTAGTGCGTGGCCAGGTTGAGGGAGTTAGATGGTATGAGCAGCTGATGTGTGAGGAGCCTACCT
>PNEQ01065204.1:0-31478 GCA_003012365.1 Medauroidea extradentata
ATTATTATTGTCATGGTTCATGTTGGTCTAAAAATAATTGTGAGAAATCCGCAATGAATTTAAGGTACTATGGGGACCAAGGTTTTGTCCTTATTACAGTTTTGGAAAATTGTTTGAATCATTTGAGGAAACAATAATATCTTGGAATGTTCGTATACCAAAGGGGCGAGTTTGTTATCATTGATTGTATTTGTGGTATTATTTATGTCTTTGTATATCAAGGGGCGTGATTATTATAACTAATGTATATTTTTTTTGTTTGGAGTAACTTTGGATACTTTCATATGAGTTGGAGTTTGAAGGAATTGTGTAATAACTTTGTACCTGAATTTAATTGTTTCATATGGGTCTTTTTAAAAAAATTTCCAAGATGAAAATATCTTGTTCCCATAAATAAATTACGAAACTTAAATAATATTTTTATTTTTTTTGTCTATGTTTGTGATAACATCCCTCAAATTTTTGCACCTGTAAAAATCTGTCTCCATCTTTTATTAATTGAACATCCATATTGGGTTTCAAGTCTATCTGGAAAATCTCAGAGAATTTTCTGGCTTGGCTTTTTGTGAGCTTCAATAAGAATTACAGGATGGAAAATAAATTACTATTAAATCGTCAAATTTTTTTTTGCCGCTCACAGACGAGGTTATACCTTACTTTTATGTTCATTGTTGTTTCCGCTGAACTGTTGTCGCTGGCTGAACCATACAGGAGTGTAAGAACGAACTTGAAATCCTTGAATCCTTACCTTTTTTTTTTTGTATGTACGTTGAATAAGTACTCCAAAATGTTGAATTTGTGCTTGAGAAACGTTGGTTTTCTGTCAAGAAAAGCAGGGAATTAATGAAATCGTTTTAGTAACCTGATATAAATTGTCAACCGTATCAAAATACACACTTAATAGTACCCGAAAGTGCAATTAAATTCACATATGGAGGTAGCACAACGGTAACAAATTGGACTCGAACTCGGGAGGACACGGGTTCGATCATCGACTCCGGCCATCCTTATTTCTGTTTTCCATGCTACCCCGAAACAGCTTCAGTCGAATGTTGGGATGGTTCCTTAATCATGGCCATAGCCGACTCCTCTCCAAGGTGCTGTCATTGTACCAAGTTGTGTGTTACCGTCTATAATGACCTCGCTGTCGACGAGATGTAAAAATCTCTTATCTTACCCATTATATAAAATCATAGATAACATTTAATTATGCTGAAGATTTCGGCGAATGTTCCACTGCAGCACAATAAATTATTCCGAGCCTTCCCAGGATTCTCAAGCTTGTGTTATATACTTGCATCCCCCCGTAATGAAACGAGTTCCTCTGATGTTTTCCATTTATACCACAGCATAAATCTTTAACTAAGAAAACTCTTTCAATCGATTATGGCAACCTCCAGCTGGACGTTTTTTGAAAAACTATTTCAGGTTCCCTGACCTGGCGGGGGGAAAAATAGAGTAGTAGGGCCGAGTTGTCCAGAGAAGGCACCAAGCAGCTGTTGCACCGAAGTGACGTCAGAGGTTCCGGACCGGCACTTGAATTCGGAATACGCCCAGCTTCATGTGTCAAACAAGAGAATGTAGGTTTGCGTCTGGTACGACCAGGATGACGAGGGAAGTGGGAGGCAGGGGGTCGAGCAGTGTTGCCACATACATGGTGAGTTCGGTGTTCCTACCTAGGACCAAACAAACTAGGCCCTCGCAATATCAACAGGGAAAGCGAATCTTTACTGAAGATACACCAAAGTTATGGGTTGTCCGGTTCTTTAACAACTGAAATAAAGAACATTTAAATATTGAAAAAATACAGTTATTCTTATACAATTCACGAGTAAAGAGAAAAAGAACCAACATCGTTCATGTTTACCATCGCAGTCACCGATTTATTTCTCTTCATAAACAACAGCACACTTTACTGCAACCAACATTACATAGACAAAATACTAACACAAAACATACCAATATAAAGATAACAATTACTAATCAAAATTTACATTCGACAGTTATAATATGCCACATAAATCTAATACATATTAGTGAGTGTGTTTCCCTTTAAAAATCTCACTTGTGGTGGCCGTACAATAATTTTTGTCAGTTTCGTAATAAATGTTTGACTGTGTGTTAAGACGGCTATTCGTTTGAAACTGTTTAAGAGAGCGTATTCGGTAAATAAAGACAAAAAACACCACTTGAAATCCACACGTTTTTGAAAGTCAGTATGGAAAACCGCAAAACAACAAACCTAGATAATGTGATATGCCAACTTTATGAGAAAACGTTTACCCAGAAAGATGCAGTTGTTAAGCGTGATCTGTTCCGCCGCAATTATTTGTACGAGATTTCGGCATGAAAGTTTGTTCTTCATAAAAACGTTATTAATTTTTTTTTTGCTATGAAATTTACCAAAACTGTTGTCTCGGTTTGCTGTTTTTTTTATTTGTGAATATTGACTTCGAGAAACCTACAGCTTGAATCTGATGTTTTTAGCGCTGAGTTATGTGCCATTCCCTTTTAAGCATCGCTTCGGAAGCCGGACTTTCAGAGTCATTGTGGAATCACATAGGCGTGACAGAGCGACACGACAAAAGCGATGCGACACTAAAAATTCTCGTTATTGCAAACACTAGCCTGGCTACCGCGCGACAAATACATGTAAATAGTCCATTGCCACTGCATACCACCTCATGTACGACAGTCACAGCTGTTAACAGTACTTATTTCACTTGTTCTACATTATTTGTAATATATTTCAAATAACAACAGGCATTCCAAAATGTGGAAATTATATGTGTGCTTATAAAGGTTATGATTTGTTTATGATAACCACCTAAAATATTTCTCAAAATAAATAAACGCAGTTTGCTACCAACTCACCAGTTTCACCAATATTTGAGGGTAAAATTAAACTCCGACTAAAATAAATTCGATGTAATTTCTATTTAAAATTCACATCGTGTCCGCCATTTTTGTCTGGTTGACGCTACAGAAACCTCAGTTCTGATTGGCGTACATTTTTTGTTTTTCATGTCGTGGCGGTCATGTTGCGCCTATGTGACTCCACCATCATACCCACCTACTTGGCAGAGCCACACTATTGCGTGATCATCCGCAGAAGCTGATTGGTGGCGAATGACTTGCCTCCATACTGCCGGCCAGTGACACTCTACTGATGTCTCGTGAAGTGGTTCTGACTCTGTATTCTCTACTTGTCTGCGGCCTGGCGAACTCAGGGCTGGTCGATCGCACGGCAATCTCCTGTAGCTAGTCCTCACGATTGGAGCATCGACCCGGTGGCTCATTTCCTTCACAATAAAGCTTTAAATCCCTGCGCTATTCCGAGCACGTTCACCGAGTATACTTTTTTTTTTCCATCTTTCTGCGTTTTTGCGAAGTTACTGGAAGAGAGTTTGGCCCTGCGCTCCGCATGTTGATTGCTCTGACTTCCTGCATACAATTTACCCCTTCACCTTCCTGCATCACCCACTCTCAATCATTACCGTAACCGTTCTTGGACGAGAGTGGACCAGAAGTGCACCAAAACGTAAAGTTGTAAGTGGAATCTGCAACTTTAACCAACTAAAAAAAAAATTAAATTTTAATTAATTTTTTTCTGAAACTCCATTCTACCTCTTTGTCCACAAACATAGGCGTGTTCCGCGTGAAAGAAACAAATCTAGAAATGTATGAAACACGTGGAAAAATTTTTTTCGCACAAAGTTACATGGATATGTGTTAAAGAAAAACTGCAAGTATTAAACAGGCTGTGGAAATCCAGCATGCTATTAATCTATTTTAAACAGAATCTGATATAATTATTGGCAATATTAATACTTTGATGTTGGTGTATAGTTCCAAGCAGTCAAGGCCAGATAGAAGTCAATGGCAACTGCGAGGACAATATGTTCTTATTTGTCTATTTGTCCTCACTATTAACGTATTATTGGTTCACTATACTCCAAGCTCTGCCTATGAGTCTCGATAAATTGACTGCCAAGGTACAGTGTCTTAAGCCTGCCTTATTTCATCTATAATAGCTCATAAAATCCATCACTTGTACTTATGAGATTAGCAACAATTGGGCAAAACTGGTCTTCGGCATTGTAAGTAATGTATATAAAGTTCAGACGAACAGTACTGTAATAATGAAGCACACTTTGTTAGATTTTAGTTCATAAGTGCAGAGAAATTTACAGACTACCACTACTCAAGCAATATTATTTTTATTGAAACAGCCTCGCTTGCAAAAGCAGTCTATTTAATAATATAGTCAGCCAGGCTAGGACCACGTGGTGGAAAATGTGTCCTATTGAAACGCCCAAAGTCCAATATAAATTAACCTACCGAAAATAACACGAATGAACACGTGTGATTGCTGATTATTATCCACCATTATCATTCAAATGATGAATATTATTTCTGGTTGTTGACGAAAACTGTCGAAGCAAAGCAGTACATTTGAGTTTTGAATATTTAGACAGTTTTATATTTCGCATTTTTTGTGACAATTTTTTTTTAATGTCATTAGATGTTGGGATGTAAAGAAATAAATGGAATAATGAAAGATAACTCAATTCCATAGCTAATGTGTTTTACTGAGAGTCTAATAAAGCATTAAACTATATAACAAAACCGCACACTAGCTCATGTAGACCCATCCCACCTGAGGAAGTACAACATGCAGCCACAATACAATAATATGAATCTAAAAATTTGCATTTTGTTGTATTTATTTATTTGTGAAAGTTATAGTTTTACACAATACAAACTTTCTTCTTAATTAGTTAATTTATTATTCTTGAAATTAAAAAGCATTATTTTAAGATTAAGTTGCTAGAAAATATGTTATAATTTCAGAAATAAAATAGTACAGTGTGCAAGTCGGTATTTGTTTCAAATTAACGTCCTTTCATGTGTCATAGTATAAAAGTCATACCCTAAAAAAGTGTATTTTGGTTTTTCAGAAGTGCCTCTTTATTTTATAAGGCTACTGGATTGTATTTATAATTGTTTCAGAATGATAATTGTATGACATTCAAGACTACTAGTAAATTGGGGTTAGTTAGTTTACTTCTACAATTTCGACGTAAGAGTTCAGTCGTTATAAATGTATATATTTTTTTTTCCAGGACTGGTGTATAAGATTGTGTACTAAAGTAGAGAAAATGTGACAAGATAATTATGGAAACGTCATTTATGTATGTAATGTTGGATAGAAGTCTGGTATTCTTTACATTTAGTAAAATTATAGCTTATATGTCATACACTCGTAAGAGACCAGCTCTAATAGTGTACTTGGTAAGCCTAGTTGATTATAAACGTTATAAATTTATAATTTTATTTATTGTTTGTGTCTAGTCCATAAAGAGATGAAAAAATTTATGTGACATTTTCAACAGTTTCCAATACTTTTTGTGCCGAACTTATTAAATATTCTGAATTTTAAATGATTTCCTCATCATCTGGGCCACCTCTCCTACGAGCCCAGAAAATTTCTGTAACAGGAAAATATGATCAAGCCACTAATTATTGCTACCAGCAATCGTCTCGGTGGACAGTGACTGAGTTTCCACAGATATGCTGGTCATATTTCGCGTTTCAAACGAGGCAGTCTTGTTGTAGTAGCGTTTGCATGCACCAGTTGAATTTTCATGTGTGCCTTTTAACAGAGGTTATTTTAATAAGAAACCTATTTTTATAAATAACAACTGAGATAAGGGCAAATATCGGGTAAATTTTTGGTGAAGGACATACCCCATTTTTAACTAAATCAAACCCTAATTTATAGTTTTACTGCGAAGTTACGTTTACATATAGTGTACAAGTACCCGTTTCTCCACACTTGCAATATATTTGACAAGCAGTTGCGGTAGTTACATTATCAATCTGAAGATTTCTCTGGGTCTAGCCATGAAATTACCAATCGATGACAGACATCAGACGGGCGTACAGCAGCTTGGAGTTTTAAACTAATTGAAGAACAACTAGTCTTAGGTGATAGTTGTATTATTTCTGTTGGAATATTTGGTGAAACCATACCCTAATAATCTCATAGATACATACATATACTACGGCAGGTAACCGTGCAGATGTTTTGAGAGAACTACAGGGAGAGGAGGAGACCAAGGTCATATATCCAGCACACTATGACACCAAGAAATTAGGAAGACGATAGAACACTTAAATTCGTCTTAGCATGCTTTGTGTTAAAACGACATTATTGCATTGCAAAAACATTAAAAATGATTCATTAATATTTCTGCACATTGTAACGAACCACTGTAAAATTGCAACGTTGTTCCTTGTTAAGTTACTTGTTTATTAAGTAACAAGAACTGTTGCGTGAGAAAACTTAATGGAAAACTTAAAACAAAACCTCGAGTTGGTCAGGAATTGTAAGTTAGTACAAAGTCACAGTCTCTGGTTTGTATTTACCTGCATAAAATGACTTTGAAAGACATGCTATAAAACTACGTAAGTTAAATACGTTTACCGTAGTCTGGTTACATAGTAATAAAACACAGCAAACAACACGTATTTTGAGCTTGCCTTGAGGTATAAAGTTCTCGGTAAACAAACATTAGAAACATGGTCGAGTCCAGGTGCAACCTATTAATTTTCCCTAAAATTATAATTTGTGTAACAGTTATTGTAGAAATAAGTTAACTTTTAAACGTAATCGGGATAAAATAAATGTTTTAAATTTCATATTTTACCTGATATAAGTACAAAAGACAGTGCATTGAGTTGTAATGGTACAAAAATAGCCTTAACAAAAATTTCTCAAAGCCTGAATTCCCAAGCTATTTCGTGTTTCATTTTAGATTATTTTCAATCGTAATTAAAAATGTCTTTCCTCAACACAGCCAATATTAATACGTTTTTCGATAACGGTATCAAATATAGTTGTTTCTGTGTGAATAAAAATGCTATAATTTTAAGACACGCCAGTACAGTTTTCAGTGGTAAAATTACTATGGACTGGAAATTTCGTGAGTTCAGTAACATGCAGGGAAGACTTTATACTATTATTAATATTCTTGAGCCTAGGCCTCTTCAAGTAGCCAGAGTGACACAGACAGCAGCAGGAGCTAAGTTCTTGTTTCCACGCGCGGTTTTATTACCTAAGGATATTAGAAGTCGTGTATGATAGATCGAGATACAATCGCAAACATAGCAAGAATGTGCGTGACTTTGAATCAGAGCCACAAGTTTGCACGAAACTGCTATTTTGTATCAGTGGACACCTACAGCTTTGCTTCATTGTTATTGGCAGTGTTTTTGTTCTGACTCGTCTCTTATTTGACTTCACCAATCAAAGTAAGGTTACTGTGTGAGCGAAGTGAGAGGTTCTTACGGTCTTTTAACTTAAGAGGTCTTAAGATCATATAAGGGTGAACTGGGGAAAAAGGACAACACAACAGCCAAGCCCGAGCCGATATTCGACTCCAGTACCTCTCGCACGTTAGACCGGTGTTTATACGACTAAGCTACAGAGGCCGGCAAGGTCATTGTGAAACCATACGTCTGCTGTATACAGATAGAAACCTAACATAAGTTACCATGAAGAATAGCTGTAGATGTGCACGTAAGAAAGGTTAATTAAACTACATGTTAAGGGCGCAATCTACCGCAATTTTCATCATCATTATTTGATTTTGTATTTGTACCAGATCTTTTTTCTTATTTTAGACACAAAATGTGACTAAACTTGGCTCTTATGAAAATTTTTTATCTCTCATAGTTTTCGCGTAATGGCTTGATAAAGTCATATTTTGCATGTTTCCGTTTTAACGACTACACTAAAATCAACTGATATAGTAAACTAAAAAAAAAAAAAAAAAAATCACAGTGGATAAAGACATTGCAGGCTACAATGGCATGCTCATAAAATTAAAGAATAAAAATTATTTGTATTTTTAAAAAATTATTGAATTTTTAAAATTTTTATTTTCAGTTACAGCATTTTTTTAAATTCAAATAATTTTTATTCTTTATTTTTATGAGCATGTCATTGTAGCCTGTAATGTCTTTATACACTGTTCTTTTTTTGAGTTTGGTATATATGTTGATTTTAGTTTAGTCGTTAAAACGGAAACATGCAAAATACGACTTTAACAAGCCATTACGCGGAAACTATGAGAGGTAATAAAATTTAATACGAGCCAAATTTAGTCACATTTTGTGTCTTAAAATAAGAAAAAAAATATCTGGTACAAATAAAAAAATATAAAAATGGTGATGAAAATTGCGATAGCCGCGCCCTTAAGGTTCCTATCTACCTGCGTTTGAAACACATTGCAGCGAGTTACAAGTAATCATATTTGGAAGAAACATCTGAACGCGCATTATGTTTGTGCATATAAGAAAAGAAAACTCATTCCAAACAATGTTTATATCAGTTAAAAAATTAGGATCGCTTATTGGAAACGCGATTTTCAAGACCTTCAAAATGGCAAAAAAAAAAAAAAAAAAAAAAAACAGCTTTTTTAAACTGCCGTATGTAGGAAAATTCCAACCGGATTCAAAAATCACATGAAATAGGCGCTGGAATTTAAACCATAAGTATCGCAAATAAAATAATACTGTCACCGCTCAAAGTCGTATAGGAAAATGAATAATGGCAAAGCTCTGCGCACCAGTTGATGGTTTAGCTTGTAGAGGCGATAATGTGTTACATACGCCGACCGACGTCACTCTTAACGCTCCATCGGTTTTGTGCCGCACATACACCAATGCAGCCTACCTAGACAAGAATCTTAAGCGGATTTTACAATTGCGACAGCGACGTCCGGCGAAACAACGGCTTGCGAACTTCGCACACTACTTTTCGTCAATCGATTTTACAGTAATGCGACAGCGACTATGCGTTTCGTTGCTTTTAACGCCATCTTTTGTCAGAAATAGTAACGAAAACTTACAAATGAGTACCGACTGTTGGAGATTTCTCCAGTTGATTGCTGTACAAATATGCTGAGGTTTCCGAACTTCTACAATTAACAGGTCTTCTGCTTGCTTCTTGAAATATGTGATAAAGTTATCCACATACATTACCTGTCACACACACCAAGTTAATATGTGGTTACACGTGTTTAGGTAGTATTGTAAATATTTTAGACTGGCAAAATATCACACTATAGTATTAAATGATCATCTTCGCGTCTCTCTCATTGTTTGTTTGCAAGTGTGATGGTGTTTTATTCTTCTCCTTTGTTGTCGTTTCTGTTGGCATGCGAATTTCGCAGCTGCGATAGAACATGTTCCTATCGCAGCCCTTCATATTTCTCTCGTCTGCTTGCTCTCCTCTAATTGGCTAGCTACTTTTGCCACACTGTCGCTGTCGCAGTGTCGCATAATTGTAAAATCCGCTTGAGAAAGATCAATGTTAATAGTTTAGCACATGGGAAATTTCTGCCTGTTGAGCACTAGTATCGGTGAACTGACCAATTACAGAACATTGCTGAATTTTAAGTTACTTTAAGTTCATAATTTAAAACGCGAAATTGGTTTATTTTCACTTTAAATTTAAATTAAATGTCTTCTATCCTTTCCAAGCCTATTTAAATTTAATTTTACTACAGTTTCGTATTTTTCTGGTTATTTAGTGATATCAGCGAAACTAGTGGCAGAAATTTTCCCTGTGCCAAACTCTCCCGTAAGAAAACACATTTTCTTTCCTTCCTGTAATAAAATTAACCTTAACATAATGCATTAGGCGTACTTTAGCGGTTGAATTGGTAGCATGTTTCCTGACAAGAGAATTTTCGCGACTCCAGTAGTAGTAGTAGTAGTAGTAGTAGTAGTAGTAGTAGTAGTGACTGCAAACGCACCGCAAATAGTTTGCTGCCGTTTACAGTTTTTGACTACCTGAGTAGTGATGTAGGTTACAATGTTAGTTTACAAGTAAAGGCTGTTTTTCGGTCATTTCAATTTGTGCATAATGCACAGGCAGGCCTGGATTTGTAATTTAGCGCGTGTGTGTATTGTATTTCACTTTGTAGCGCGCTATTTTCAGATTAGCATAGGAAAATATAATTTAATGAGACATTTTGAATTTCCCGCCCGACTCAGGCAATTTCAGTAACTATTAATAATTTACGCGCTTAGTTGTAATTGAAAAAGCTCCGCTATAAACACTTGTAGACTATCACCGATTCATTCGCGAAAATACGTTTATTGAAACCAAATTAAGTAAAAGAAAGTCACCACAAAATTGCAGCTAGTTAGACTCGCAGTTTAACCTCAAGTAAGCTAAATTCACAAACATTTTCTAGTCCTTAAACATTAGAAAAATTAAACATTTTATCGACATTTCCCTCAATTTATACCGATTGGTAGAGATGATGGTATATCGCGAAAATGTTTTGTGCCAAGATACCCTTGAAAATACTGTTGTTCCTTGCGACAAGTATGATTGGGTGATATACGTCTGACACAACATAGGTGCCTGCAGACTAATAACAGGAATCAAATATTACTAGAGACATGAACTTTTCGCGAAAAGAAATTTGCCTCACTTTGTGGCAGTGACTTGTGTGCACGTCTGCAGACTTGCTTCACGGTCAGAGATTGGATGTTTTGACATTCGTGTGTCGTGGGGTTTTACACGCAAATCACAGACGGGTGGTGTTACAGTAACCTTATTGTGATTGGTACAGTCAAATGAGAAACGTCACAGTTCAAAGGCACGCTGCCAATATCTATGAAGCAGAACTGCAGACGTGCACATAAGGCACTGGAACAAAGTGGGGCAAAATTCTTTTCGCGAAAAGTTCATGTCTCTAAATATTACAATAGCGTGATTCTTACTGGCTTAGTCAAATAGGGCAACAGCTCTACGTACAAGAGAAAGCCAAAAACTTTTTCATAAGCTGAACGTACGTTGAAACCCAGGAAACGGTCAAGTTTTCCCTGATAAGCCATCATCTCTACCGATTGTGCTTACGTGACGCTACACTAAACGAAGAGTAGAGAGCAGGTCGTGTGTGCGAACAAGGCGTAAATGAGCGACAGACTGTGGGCAGAGGTAACTGACGTGCTCTGCTGTACTAAGCTAGTGATGATCAATATTGCAGTCGTGTGCTGTCGTTGCTAGTGACAACATTGTCACGGCGTGCTGTAAACACCTGCATTTTACCGTCAACTATACTTGCAGCTACCTACTGCATCAACACCGTCCACAAACCCACGGGCCACCCACGTTCAAACTATGTGCACGCTGCCATTGCTACACACTAAAAGTCGTACTTTGACAAGAATAAGCTTGTAAACTAATCACAAATATTTATCAGTAGGAACATTGTTTTTGACAAAAAGAATTTTGCCCCACATTGTTTCGGTGCCTTACGTGCACATCTACAGTTCTGCTTCGTGATCTGTGATTGGATTGTCTTAACTCTCAGCCTAGGGATTCTACCGGCAAATCACAGACGTGCGGTTTTACAGGGACGTTATTGTAATTGGCTCAGTCAAAGTAGATACGTCACTTCACATAGACCCACTACCAATAACCACGAAGCAGAATTGCAGATGTGCGCGTAGATACTGAAACAAACCGGGGAAAAATTCTTTTAGCGAAAAACAGGGGTCCTAATATATCAGTCTAGGCACAACAACAAGAATGTCGTTATGTGGTGAAAAATTTCCAAATACCCTAGGGGACTAGTGGGATATAATTTTTATGAGCAGACTGATTGATGTGAAACAAAATAACCTTCTGCTGCCTTTCACATTTTACAAACTATTTTGCTCATTTACAAAAAAAAGTTTTTAGAATCTTGTTGCCAACAATTTTTTTCTGACGCTTCAAACTATTGTAAAATGTATAAGAATTTATTTGTAATAGTGAATTACTATTTTTAATACACTAAAATGTTTGTAAGTATACATACATATAAAAACTATTGTAAAACAGGTATCTCTTATTCGAAAAACTAAATTATTGTTACAATACATTAATGTTTGTCGTAGTTATCAATAGATCGCTAAAACAATATATATCCCACTACAACTCATTTCCTGATGCAATTCGTTGATATTATCATCATTTACTGCCGACAAACGACATAGGCTGGTAAAAACTTATCGTACACTGATTCAACAAATAAAAATACACTGAGATAAATTTAACAAATGAAAACCATACTTACACAAATTTAACAAGTGAAAACCTACTTAGATATAAATCTGACGATAGTATATTTAATTATTACAATAACTTTTACAGGAATGATAATTCACGTCTGTGCAAGAATCTCACACGAAATATACGTCAAAACAAGACAGATATATAAAATAATCACCGATCCGTGACTGCATTCATAGGTTATGCGTCTTGCCAGCGTAAACATTAATTTATCTGTACGTGCTATGGCACTTTTAGGTAAATTCTAAGTGATGAATTTGAGAATCCATAACTATAATATATATTTTATTTGTAAAAATACTAAATTATTCAGTGTATACTTTCCAAATGTCACATTTCTACCTCGAGAACAAAGAAGGGGTGGTATGTTCCTACCAAAGTGTGTAACACTTGGGTATTTTTATTGTTTTTCAATTATGTAATACAAATACATAACACACATCACCCTCATGAAATACTTTAATGTGAACTGCTTGAGAGTAATATAATGTGAGGGTGCACTTCGTTGCCAGCCAGGTATGCAACCCGCATTCCACGGCTGGTTATACGACCAGGTTTAGTTGATGTGTGTGTAAATGTGGGTTACGCAACAGGACACTAGTATGTTTGTACAAATCTTCTGATGGTTGTAATTTCAAATAGGAAAACCCTTAGATCGTAACTGCACGAGAACGTACCTTGCAAACAATCCACGTTTATTTTATATTAACGGTTCAAAGTGGCGACCCCTACTTCGCTACACAATTGACAGCGACGAGCAATCGATTGTCTGACACGATTAAACACTTGTCGGCTGTTGCGAATGGTAGTGCAGGCGTCGGTAATGCTGTCGCGAAGTTCAGCAGCTATTCTGATTGAGGTCTCGTATATCAATGTCTTGAGATAACTCCACAAAAATAAATCAGGTGGAATCAGGTCTGGAGAGCGTGGTGGCCACTTCACAGGTCCGCCTCGACCTGTCCATCGCTCACCAAATGTGGCGGTAAGGTGATGACGAGTTTCCAAGCTGAAGTGTGCAGGGGCTCCATCGTGCTGTCACCACATAAGCTGGCGTGATTGTAAATCCGCGTCCTCCAACAGAACTGGCAATTAGGCTTCTAATAACTTAAGACTTAAATTAAAAATTTAAAAATCCCCCGACTTACAGGACACTAAATTTCAAATTGATCTGACTAGTAGAATTGTTCACATTCACAAAAAATAACTTAAAAGAGCTGATGATCTCCGGCTGAACAGATTTCTTTGAATCATAGCTAAGAACACTCACGATTAAGGGCCGAAACTATAGATCTCTATCGAATGATAACCAAACCCCATACCAATGCTTTCTATATGGGGAGAGCAGTTGGTTGTACTTCGAAAGACGTTTATAATTACGGGCCTAAGTCACCTTTCAAACAAAAAAAACTAAATAAAAATATATTCATTCGTTTAGGAGCTACAATGCCACAGACAGATACACAGATACTCAGGTCAAACTTGTAACACCCCTCTTTTTCCGTCTGGGGTTTAGAATTGTCGCTTAAAGTGGAGAGTCAAACGCGCCGGCAAAAAGTACGTTCCAATGTCGCTGTTGCAGTCGTTAACAGAAAATGTTACTGGATGGCGGTGTTCAACCATTGTATGTGGGTTGACGTCGTTTCATACGTGACTGTTTTAACTGTTGAGAACGCCATTACGCGTAACAGAAGCCTCACCGGTCCACAAAATTCTGCGAGGAAAGTCAGCTGGTTGTAATGTTTGCACCTTTTCGCGATGAAACGGGTGTAGCTATTGTTCGTACAGAACACTCCACACACTTTGGTGGCTTGCGTGCATTGTGCGAGCGATTCCACGTGTGCTACTTGATGGCGAATCAGCGATGCGTTCCAATACGTCCTCCTCAAACCTGGCTGTTCTCATGTTGCGTCTGACGTCGGTGTCATACCTGTTCGCTGTAAATGTTCCAGTTTCCCGTGACCGACTGTCCACAGAGAACATCCAATTACCTGAACAGTGTCTTGTTTGGAACTGTCTGTGCATACAGATGTTGAGCTCCTCTTGCGTTGCCTCCAGAAGCACCATGCATGACACGCATACGTACGTGTACTGTCTCTCAATGATGTGCACCAACAGCGCAAAGTCACCCTGGTGCGGTGTTAAGCTAACGATGTGCGGGTTGCGTACCTGGCAGGTAACAAAGTGCACCCTCACATGATATTCCTCTCAAACAGTTCGAATTAAAGTGTTTTACAAGAAGGTGTAAGGACAGGATAATTTCGTGAACTCGATGACCTGAAAGGGTAGAATCTGTGCATACTCAGGCACCAACCATTTGTCCACTAGCTGCTATTCAGTGGAACAACAGACAATGAACGAATAGAGAATGCATACTACAATGGATTCTAGCCTGTAGGTCATTGAATTCGCGAAGATTTCCTGTCCCTATGTGTGTTTATTATGTCTTTCGAATGCACTGAAAACACCCAAGTGTTACACACTCATTGGTAGGAATATACCACCTATTTTTTGCTCTGGATGTAGGGAATGTTTGTACGCCACAATAGTTGTACAGTAGCCTAAGATCAACGTAAAGTAGCATCATTTACAGAATTCTCTTTAATGCCCAGTAGGTTTTATTAATTTCAATTAAAACCTTTCAAATGTCGATTTGTAAGGGTGGATATCTTCCTTACGAGTTACGGTACATTTTTCGTATGTAATGTTTTCTACCTCATTTTGCTTTGAAAATCACCGCACAGTGTATACAGATCTGTTGATTCGGTATCATGAACTTATTGAAGTGGTGTTTACAGTGATTGTCCACCATAACCTGTGCATTGAGCACATGAAGACACATGTACGCAGTATTGCCTGTGCTCTATTGGCACACTATCACTGCAGTCAAAGCTTCGCGTGCATTTTTAACAACTATGTCTCCTAGAAAGTTGCAATAAGAGGACAACTTTTGTTACGAAACTCACATTACTCAATATAATTTCTCAAATGTTCCAATAAACCGACGGTACAAAAGTTGAATCGAATTAGAGTGTGGCCACTTCTCTTACTTCAGTAACGGTTGAAGGTTTTAACCAGCATTCCATGTGGGTTGGAAGACCTTAATAACTATAGGTGATGGTTTATTGCGGGAAAACTTGACTGTTGGCTGGGTTTTAACGTACCTTTAGCTTATCAAAAACTCACTGGCTTTTCCTTGTACGTGGAACTGTTTCCCTATTTGACTGAGCCAATAAGAACCCCGCTATTGTAATAGTTAGTGCCTGTTATTGGTTCGCAGACAACTACGGAGTGTCAGGTGTGAATCACTCATTCATACATCATGCAAGAAATTACAGAGTTTTCAAGGTTATGTTGGTACAAGAAATGTTCGCGATATAACTTCATCTCCAGTAATAACAAAAATTAATGTTCAGAGCATTGTCGTTTTACATAATTCGGTTTTCCGAGATTTCAATAACATACGGTTTTAAAACTCGTTATTCAAATTTTTATTACTCGGTAAATATTGTACCTAGGTACTAAGTGTCCTGTATACTTTCTACTTTATTTTCTCTTAAGGAACCGGCTGTCTTTGTCTGTACCTACCTGTATAATATCACAGTAGTTTCCCGTCACATTGCCTTGCACGGGATACGAGCCTAATCTCCCACCATTGTCCCAAACAACTACAGCTTGATAGATCGTTAGAATTCTTAATTAATTACATGTGTATGTACAAACATGTTTAAGACATACAGAGAACCACGTATTATTTTTTTGATGTCCATAGAGGTTGAATTTAAACAAATTCTGAAACCACTTTCAGAGATTTGCATAAGCTTTTATTTATTCTGAAGCTAATGTCACAACTCAATATTCCAACCGGGTTTACGAGTTATCGAGGGCTGATTGAAAACACAATTTTCTTTTCACCGCCATAATTTTTGTGTTTTGGAAAATAAAAAATACAAGAAATACACGAAAAATCACGTCGATATCTTAACAGGCTTTAGTTTCTTTCAAGGATTCGTAGGAGACTCATTTGACTCCTTTTCGTATTCTTAACTTTAGAATTTCAAAATAAAAAAAATTCTTAGCGGGTGCTTACGACGTAAGAGATGCCAGTCTCGAAATTTAATATGTCTCTAGGTCCAGCAGGGCTATGCGTTGTTGAGTGAGTGAGTTGGGCACTTAATTTTATGTATAGGTATTTAACATCACGAGAATTATGGTCGATACACCACCAGCAAGATCTTAGCCCCATCATTCTCTCTAAGCTGCTGATAGCTATATAACTGGATGATGCATGTTCTACAGACCGATGTACTCTCTCGTCTTTCGAATTCTATTGGGTATGTTATTTAATTGGAATTGTATGCATGGCTCACGCAAAAAATTGATAACGTTGCAACATTTGAAGCGAAAGACTATTGCTTAAGACAAGATATTGTCATTCAGCACAGGTTAGCCTACTTTGGTTGAAATGAATTATTCACAGGAAATGGGAAATTTTGCGTGTTAGTTTTCAGGATCATCTATACTTGGAACACGCATTCACTGCGATCACACGTATTAGTCTAACAGATTACATAGCTACCTCCCAGAAATCTTAGCCAATAGAAAAATTAAGATTTAGGTTATCACATAGCAATAACTCATCCTGTAGAAAGGCTCTTCGGAAATTCACCTCCTGGAAAATGATGACAGAATAATGTGTCTTACAACTCATCTAGTATAGAGAAGATTCCGCACGTCAAATTCGAGTTTATTTTACGTGTTTTTGCGACATTTTCAAAATGGTGTTGGATGAAGCCACAAAGTTCTTAACAAAGTTTATTGCTATTGAGAGATTTAACACACAGAAATCAAGCGTAAAAATCGCCTGCAAACATTCATGAAATAGGAATAACCACATTCTAACTGCATACAAATTTTTTGTCGTCCTGTACGTAATGTGGTCATGTTATTTGATCATCATTCCCAGTACGTCCTATAAATTAAAAAAAGTTCTAGGTCCAAGTTGTCGGTAACTAAAGTTTCCTTTTAAAGTGCTCTCTTACTATACCTGGCATAGTTGGTTCGCGATAAAGTAAGAACTTTTGATCAACATCTTGTCTAGTACAGTAACTAAATAATTATATTTATTGCAACCTCAGAAATTAACGTTTAAGTAAGGAATACCTATACAATACTTAGGTTGCTTAATATGAGTGGTAGGAAAAAAAATAAATTACCGTAAACTTTGATCTTGTGGGATAACTTTGCCCCACCCAACATTTTGGTCTCCATGTCGTTTTGCAAAGAAAGTTTTAAACGTTAACTATATGTTCAAAAGAAATTATTTCGAATACTAGGTTCCAATTATCTACTTATTCACCACGAAACCCCAAAACTAACATTTTCAGTGGTCAAAGTAACCCAGAAAATTGACAAAGTAACCCCGGTTCACGGTACGTAAAAATAAAAAAGTAACTAGGGTTTCGAAAGTGTTTACATTATCCTTAACCACCTATAGTTGGCAATACTGCAAGACATGGGTGGTAAGCACATAGACTAAAACACAAATGCCACCAGCCAGGCAATGTTTTCTTGTTATTGCGTACCAGGCATGAACGTTGTTGCTGTGTGTTTGGAGTCGGTTTTTAAGACATACTACTAAACGTGAGTTCGATGTCTTTATCTAGATTGTAAAAAAAAACTTCCAAAAGTGTTTACGGAGTAATTAACCTAAACTCAGTGTGGGACAGTTACCGTACTTCCGCCTTAACTTAATGCCAACTTTTACACTTGTTATAATACAAGTCTGGTAACTTTAGTTTACATTTGACTGTTTTCTAAAAAAGTTTAGTAGTGATACCAAGGATGTCTGGAAAACAATTATATCATACCAAGTTTCTTAGTGCTGCTATACACAAGTGTGGCAAATTTACTAACTATTTTCACAGTGTACGAAAAGCCAACACATTAAAAACTATTCTTTTCTATTTCTGCTGTCGTACTTATAAGCATAGTTTCGGCACCCCTCATAATCGCTAAAAACGTATATTGTGAAAATTACATGGAATCCTTTGTATCATTAAAAATCTTTGTAAAATTACAAATATTTTCCTTGTAAAATGTTTTTTTCTTTGTAAACAGACATGAATTTCCTTTGTAAGAAAATTTTGCAAAATTTAATACTCTGCCGAAACCACGGGTTGGTCGTATATTTTACAGTTACACACAAATCACATCCCCTGGTATGTATTTTGCAGGAATCCAGTTAATATTCATAGTAATTACGTGTTACAAAACTGATAACGTCAAGCTATTGAACTATACATTGACTACATATAAATATAATAATAGAGAAAATGTTTCTTAAGCCAAGATGGTCTATCGCGTTGACCTCCGTAGCGTGGTCGCACGCACACTGAACTACAATGCGAGAGGTACTGGGTTAGATTCCCAAGGTCCAGCTGAGCGCTAATTTGTGTTCATATAGTTAGGTCTCTGGCATATGTCTAAATACAGTTGGTAATAAATATGCCGTAAAATACTTAACAACGAACACAAAACTTAATTTAACTATAAAATGAATACAGTGGTCCGGTTTACGGTCACCAAAGGCGAGGATGATAGTTCGAATCCTGTTGCGTTCATGAATTATTTATTTATCTTTATTATCACACGTAGAATAACTTATTTGAAAGTTATTTGGTAACTGATTTCATTTTCATGATAAGAAGAGTATTATTTCTAATTTAATTTCCCTTATTGCAAGATCTACAATACTTTACTTTTTTTTACCAGATCAACACTTGCAGATCAAATAATATACAAGAATTTTCCTTGTAAAAGAATCTAAATTTTTAGATGATATGGCAGTTTTCTTCAGACTCAGGTGCTGAAGTTCAGTGAAGGAATATCGTCTCCCCGACGCTACGGTCAGGTACGTGTGTACTCGGATAACTGCAGGTACAGCCTGCTGGCAGCACATAATTATGTAGAAGAGCGGTCTTTCTGCTACGTTTCATCCCTCCATGTCAAACAATATGGTAATATGGCCGACCGTAATCCAGGCCGCTTCAGAGAAGCACATGCTGCCTCCTCCCACGACCTCGTCAAAGAAATAGACGAGAGAGATATGTAAAATGTAGAAGGACAAAAAAAATGTACGAATTTATAAGTAGCAACATGAGGTCCGCGTTTTAAGAACCCCTAGGTGTTAATATTTCTAGCAGTATAAAGCGTTTCTATACAAAAAGAAAAAAAAACAGGAATTTCTGTCCCTGGTTGATTACCGTACAGAGAGATAAAAAATTTGCAGACATACTACATCAATGAACATATAAATTTCCACGAGCGAAGTGATGTGTACAGCAGTAAAATAGACGTTGGTATATATTATATACATCGTGATTAAAAAATGCCTCTCTAATTCACAAGAATCGTTTATACAGGATGAGTCAGGACGGAGTGTGTTAATTTCGTGTAGTGAAATCTCACAAAAAATTATGTCGAAAATGTGTTATCAATTTGTCCTTAAAGTGAAATTTGTCGAAGCAATGGTACCCTAAAAATACAAATTCAAATTATATTGTAATTAAAATTCCAGAAACTATTTGATATTAAATGACGAAATGCTGCGGAGTGTCTAACAAATGACGCTTCTTTATCCTAAGTTATTTAGTTTGGTAATATCACCAGCTCGCCACTGTTAAAAAAGGGCACGGCCCTTAATTTCTGCATTAATGTTGTAGTACAGAACATTACACAGGAAGGGGAGAGGGGGAATGTAATAAAAAATTGCCGTCTTGTCAGAAATTACCAGTTAGCCTTTTTCGATAAAATCGTTATGTCAGATTATTACATTATTATAAGGGCATGGGTCTAGAGCAATTTTCATCATCGGGTTCTTATTTTTTATTTGTACCAGATATTTTTTTTTGTATATTAGATACAAAATGTGACTAAATTTTGCCCTTATGAAATTTTCTTATCTCTTATAGTTTTCGCGAAAGATCTCGTTAAAGTCGAAATTTGCATGTTACCGTTTTAAGGACGACACTAAACCCAACTGACATACCAAACTGTGGAAAAATTCACATTGGGTAAATATGTCGCAGACTACAATTTCTCGTACATAAAAACAAAGATTTGTTTTGTATTCAAGCAAAAATAATAAAATTTGAAATGAAAATTTTAAAAATTCAATAATTAAAAAAAAAATACGAAAATATTTTATTTTGTGATTTAACATAGGTGAACCTGTAGCCTACAACATTATTAATCACTGTTATTTTTTCAGTTTAGTAAGTGAGTTCGTTTTAGCTTCGTCCTTAAAATGGTAATATGCGAAAACTATGTGAGATAAATACATTTAATGAGACCCAAATTGACATTTTTGTCTAAAATAAGGAAAAATTACCTGGTACAAACATGAAAATAAAAACATGGTAATGGAAATTGCTGTACACCGCGCCCTTACGCTGGAACATATGCAGATATGGCGACTGTCTTCGAATGTAGAGTAACCAAACAACTAGACGTGTCGCACTGATGTAGTTTCTACGGCTTTTATCCTTGATGATTTATGAAGTGGATGGAGTAAAAGTAGGTTGCATACGGATTACTCTTTGTGGTCAAGGAAGCTGCAGCATTAAAATAGAACAGACAAGTGTATGGCAACGTTCACTAAGTTTTACAAATTCGCAAATCCAGTAACCACGTCGACAATTGACCCTGAATCGCTACGGTCAAATGAGCGCATCCTCACAGCTACACTTAGTAAGCACTTTACACTGTGAAGTAAATAATTTGTTAATAATAATTGCGGCATGTCTAGTCTTAGAACACAGTTTCATTCCCTGTGTTTAATTAAAAATAAATCTTTGTAAAATAATTTACGAAATGATAAGGCTGTAGAGAAACGTTGCGACTGCTGTAAGCTATTCTTCCTAAAAAAAAACTATATTCTTATCTATAACGAGAGTAAATCCTGCAACTAAGAAGTGAGTAAGGTTACTGTAAACAAACTGCCTTGTCTTCTGCCAAGATAGCTGGCAGCTACTGATGACTCACAGACTTAAGTCGTCTCGCGTTCATACACTTCCAACCAAGAGAACAAGTTTTGATGAGGATAATTTCATAAGTTAAACATTGTCTTAGAAATAGAACATTTTAACGCAAAGTAACAGTTAAAACTTAACTACATTTGCTGTTTGATTATACTTACTTTCAATCTACCGAATGAAGATATTCCATGTGCCTAAATACAAAATTATGAGCTAATTTAAATCTTCAAACTCATAAGTTTTGATCTTGTTCAAGCGGTGATTATGAAATTCATATAAAATCAGGGGAAATGTGATGTTGTTATTGAGTAGTGTGCATACAGCATATTTATGAAGTTGTAACATTTTATCCGTAAAATTAGACAGTTGCTTAGAAATGTTTTCCAAGTCAATTAAATTACGAAACTAATGCTGCGCTATTTTAGTTATTAACTTAAAAAAAACATTATTATATCATCCTTATCAATTCATTTGAGTTTGCTCTAATAGAAAATAAAATGTTTACATTCTAAATGTCCTTAAGGTTTAAGGTCTGAATGGCCACCGAAGGCCGTAACTCCTGCCTGCACCTTACCACAGAATATTTAGGAATACAGAAGTGAAATAGTCGGCAGGAAGGCGAACTCAGTCACACACGCCAGCAAAATGGCTTCCCTGGCCAGCAACATGGCGGAAACACCTACTGCCAATCAACGTGAGGCAGCTGCTCTGCTAGTCGGCAGCCAGGCCAATAGGAAACATGTAGTAACATGCAGGAGCCAAACAGACACGGGGCTGGAGTCTACAGCCTCGGGCAGCCAATAAGCGGCCAAGTTCGCCTATATCAAACGAGCCGCCACGTCATTTCACGTCTGTATTACTATTTAGTCTGTGACCTTACTTCTCGCCTAGAGCACGGTAGACCCTAGGCGTCCGCTAGGACCGCGCGCGTAGTTTCTGAACGCACCCGTTAGTAGTAATCTCAGCCGCTGCGTGGCGCGCTGTTCCGGAAATAGAAAATGGAAGCCGGAAAGACGCAGCTCCATGAATTAGCATACTAGTAACTGCGTGTATATAAACCAGTCTTCTTGTAATAGTAAGTGAATCAGTGTTGTAAATTATCGTCGTGTAAATTTGTGAACCAGCGACTTGTATAGCTTGAAACAGTTACGTGCATAGTTTGTGAAGCAGTGACTTGTGATCTGTATAATTTTGCGGAGTAATAGGTCAAGTGGAACTAATTTCTGAGTATGTTATTGAGCATGTGTGACGGTGTCTTACCTAGAACTACATATTCTGCCAGAAGAAGTAGGCCTATTTGCTCTTGACGAGCTTAAACCAAAGGTAGCTCAGGAGCGCCGCCAAACGAATACGAGTGTATCGATTGAGCAAGGCGTAATCCCTCGTTAGTAACAGGGTCAGGAACAGACCCGACATTAACTTCTTTGTGTCAGTCTTACGAAATTTACCAGCATACCAGGACCATTAAGCGCCCTCGCTCACAGTTCAGGTTTAGCCAGGAACGTAAAGATTGTCACCCGAGAAGACAGTATTGGTACACCAGAGGGTACAACAGTTAAATAACGATCCGAAGTCAGAACCTCAGCTTCTCACCTCGTCCACCTCAGAGAAGAATAGGAAACTTCTCCTCCAACTGTTCTAACCAAAGGTGAGTGGTTTTAAGTCGACCCTGATTTTCGAATAATTCTTTGCCGCCCCCCCTCTCTCTCTTTCACGCTACTATTAGGTAGCTCGGTGTTTGCCCTTCAACCGAGACACCACTCTCTCAGACACACAGCTCTGCCTCCGACCACAGAGGACCCCAGCTTATGCTCTAACTAGCAAAAGCGTCAATCTCTGCGATAAATGTTGCTGTATCTTCAGTAAAGCAAGCAATTAATATTGAAGTAAGGGAGGAGTGATAGCAATAGCGAGGACAAATTTTTCTACAATTCTTTGGGATGAGATTACAATCCGTTACACTCTAAATCTGAATTAGTGAATATTCACTGATTCATGCTGATGGATGGATCAGTTTCAACAACTTGAGTCAGTGAAAGTAGTCACTGTTTAATTAGTGAATATTAACTGATTTCCTGTAAGAGTGCGAATATCTCACAAGTGAATCAGTGATTATTCGCAGTTTTTCCAGTTGTTTTAAAAGAACAGTTTTCACTTATAGAAGCAGTGAAAAATTACTGGAAAATCTGTGCACATTCACTAATTAACTTGCGGAATGTTAGCACTCTATCGGAATCAGTGAAAAGTCACACATTTCACAGTGGTTTCTGACTGATTCAATTTGTCAAAACTGCTGCATCCATCGGCGTGAATCAATGAATATTCACTAATTCAGATTTAGAGTGTAAGGATTTGTATGCAAGTAAGTCCTTTGTTGACAACAACTAATTATGGCTTTTCATTTTGATTGTTCAGTTTAACTGTAGAGTTTTCTGCGGCATGTCAGAATTCACTCGCAATTGCGTAGGTACATACACACACCTACACACATACATATATATTAAGTTTCTTAACTTACGTTACAAAATTTGGGAGATAATTCCTTATCAAAAATAAGGTTTAGTTACCCAAGAAACTTTCGCCAAGAGCAATTCTGAAGGGAGAATTTCGTCCTTTAAAATAATTTTCTTTTTTTAAATTGCATTTTATAAAAAATATCACAAACTACGTGGGGTTAAATTACAATTAATTCGTACAATGATTAATGTTACCGAGATCTTCAACCATCAAGAAACCGATATTTAAAACTCTCCCATTCATACAACTAACGGGTGTGGTGACACTGTTATTGAAAAACTTTTGTACCGTTGGGTGATTTAAACATTTTATTTTGCCTTTCTGAACAGTACATCCTAAATACCAAAAACGCTTTCTTGTTTCAAGTCGTTAGAATTCACCGTATACGATAAAAATGTGAAGTAAGCATTACAACCTGTACCACGAGATTATAGCATCGTTGACACCCAAATTTCGGTCGCCTTTTACAGGAATTCACATCTGAAATGGTTGTGTATAGGAGTGGCTTCAAAGTAACTTTGTTGAAGTTTACTTTACTGAAATATGTGAAACCGTTCTAAAGAAATGTTGCACAGGAAGTTAAAGATACACATACAAGTGTCCTGCGTGCGATTCCGTTGCGAGTTTAGCAGTTTTCGCCTACGTGCCAATTATTGTATTGTTGGTACATAAATATTAGGGTGCACTTTATTGTTAACGGTGCATTCTAGAGACTCAAAACAAGGTGATCTTTTTGTTACTTAGTATGTACTGTTCAAGAAGAGCAACATGAAATGTTAAATCATACAACGTCACATAAATTCTAGTCAAGTAGAGGGTTTTAAAGCTCGATTTACTCATGGGTTGAAGATCTCAATAACACAAATCATTGTAAAAAGAAGTGAAATGCAACTGCACGTCGTTTTCTATATTTTGCCAGAATTAAATATTAGATTTGATTTTAAAGTGTGAATTTCTCCCTTCTGAAATGTGATAGGCAAAAATTTCACCGGAAACTAAACCTAATTTTTTGATTAGGATTTACCTACCAAATTTTGTATCGTATGCACATATACATATGATTTATGTTTGCTTATTTAATCACGCCAACGCCTCCAATTACTAGGGACTGGAAAATTTCGCGAATTCAATGACCTGTAGGCTAGAATCCATTATATTCTACATACGTACTCAAGCCCCGAGCACAGAATATTTAGGAATACAGAAGTGAAATAGCCGGGTGGACAGCGAACTCAGTCACACACGCCAGCAAAATGGCTTCCCTGGCCAGCAACATGGCGGTAACGCCTACAGCGAATCAGCGTAAGGTGGCTGCCCTGCTGACCGGCAGCCAGGCCAATAGGAAACATGTAGTAACATGCAGGATCCAAACATACACTGGACTGGTATCAACAACCTCGGGCAGCCAATAAGAGGTGGAGTTCGCACTTGTCAAACGAGCCGCCACGTCATTTCATGTCTGTATTACTGTTTAGCCTGTGCCCTGAGTATTAGTCAGCTAGCTGCTACTCAGTGGAACAGCCGACAATGAACGAATAGACGGGGCTTGAGTATGGATGTTATAATGGATTCTAGCCTACAGGTAATTGAATTCGCGAAATTTCCCAGTCCCTACCAATTACACTTGCGCGCGGCAGTAGGCTAGGAAACCCAGTGTGTTAGGAGCAGACAGCTGAGTGAGTGTTAAATATTCCCTGGAGGCAGTACATGACTGTGCTGGAACTCGTGTCTAAACTAAGCGCTGTCTTCAGCCTGTCGAGACAAATTACAGCTTGCACGGTCGTCTGTCCTGGATAAGAGAACACGTCTCGGCTGCGAATGTGCGCGAAGGTCACACGGGCACCTACCGTGTAGTGACACGTCGTCGTGGTGACTGCAGTGGAGGTGGTGAACATAGACACACACCCATACAGAACAACATCTGCACGTGTTTGTTCGTTCATCACGATCTTCAGCAGGGAAGCGGGGTCGGTCCCCGAATTTTCGCGTGTGGGAATCGTGCCAGACGATGCCGTTGGTTGGCGGGTTTTCTTGGGGATCTCCCGTTTCTAACCTTTTAAAAACGCAACTGTTGTAAATTGGCTCAGAACATATTACATTTTAGCATATTACAATTATTTAAAGTAAAACAAGAAAATACCATCCATTTTGCAAGGAACTAAAGGTACAAATTTCTGTTTAATTTGTCAAAATGTGAGTTTATAAAATGTCGAAGTTATCGCGTGGGCACGTTCAATCATTCTTACTTAGGAATGGTACTTTATTGAGAGACACGACGACTATCCAATGTAATGTATTTTTCTGACGCAATTCAGTTTCTTGGACGTACTCCATTGCAAAATTGAACGACTGTCAAAGAAAAACTAAACAAATAAAAGAAACCATAAAATAAGCAGATTATGCTTAGTCAGCAAGATACAAACACAACATGAAATTCCAAGATGGAATCGGGTCAAATAAAAAACAAGGAACAAACATATAATAAATGAAATAAATAACAAATAAAATAAAAACCAAATAATATGCGACACAACGATGAAACGAAACAACAAACACAGTAGATATCAGACACGAACAGAAAAATAACAAAAGAACACAACAAGTAGACGAGACAAAATGCAACAGATATCAGACATATACAGACAAGACAAACGACACAATGAAGAGACGTAAAAAAACACAATAGTTTTCCAGACATACAGTGATACGACGTTTCGGGAACTGGAATCTGTTCCCGTCATCAGGTAGACACACAGGGTTCAGGAACACTAGTGCGACTGATCATTAATTTTGTTCATGGCGAGTCCCTATTCCCTATTTGACTGAGCAAATGCTTATTCTGGTGCTCTGTCATTGAACGTCTGTAATTCGTCTGTAAATAGCTAGACCGTGTAACACCTTGGAACCCTGATTTTAGCAAAGAAAAATTTTGTTCAGATATGTGTCAATGCTTGTGGCAGCTCGTGGGTTGTTGCCAGGTGGGGCTGCAGATAGTCGGAACTTGGACGCGCCGTAGACCAACGACAATGAAATATTTGCTGGCTACTCTGACCACTCAGTAGTAAGGGGCACCTGCACATCAGCGTGTCAGTGGCTGTAGAGTGAACCAGCGCACAACCCTGTACAGCTCTTGGCTTCTGCAGCCCTACCTGGCAACAACCCAGGAGCCGCCACTGTGTACACCTGCAACTCTGCTTCGTGGGTAAAGATTGATTTCTTAAGTCTTAGCACCTTGGTGTTCTACCAGAAAGTTACAGACGTGTGGTGTCGCAGCAACATTATTCTCAATGTGCGCGTAAGTCACTGGAACAAGTTGGTGTAAAGTTCTTTTCACCAGAACCCAGTGACTGTACACATAACCGTCGTTCCATCACACAGGACGCAGAATTCTAAAATTTTTTGAAGAATACGCTGTAGGAAAGATTTTCGCTGTTTGCCACCATCTTTAGTCATCACTAGGGACATGAACATTTCGCGGAAATAATTTTGCCCCAGTTTGCTTCAGAGCCTTACAATTCTGCTTCGCTGTTGTTGTCAGCTTGTCTTTGTGAATTGACGTCTCTCATTTGGGAAGACCTGATGATTTCGCGTTTTATCTTAGGCGCAAGCTATAGTTACGGCCCGGTAGTTTTAACGAAAAGATTTTTGTCCCAACTTTGTTTCAGTGACTTACGTGTACACTTGCAGCTGAACTTCATGATTATTGGCAGAGTGTTTTTGTGCAGAGTCGTTATTCATTTGACTGTGCCAATCAGTGAATGTATAACTGCCACACATCACGTCTGTGATTTGCGGGTTTAACCTCCAGACGCTGGGTGTTACGGCATCCAATCACTGACCACAAAGCAGAGATGCAGGTGCGCACGTAAGACACTGAAACAAAGTGATTCAAAAATCTTTTCGCGAAAACTACCGGGCCCTAGTTATAGTTATAGTAACTATAGGTCTGTATTACGTTCATAATTGGCTGTTGACTTACTCGAAACTTCCTGGAAGTAGCTGAGCAAACAATAAAACTGTAACTGAACACAGGCCAATTTCACAGTGTCAGCGAACAGCTATAATAAACATCTGCTGTCTGCGCGATTTCACAAATATTCTTGGAAACCAGCCTACAGCTCAGTGAACCTGCGAATTTTTGCTGTCTATACACATTTGTCTCTGCCAACCAGAATCTTTCGCATATGATTTACGGATAGAACCTCAAGACACGCGAGAGTTAAGACATCCTATCACAGGCTATTAATCAGAACTACAAATGTGAACGTAAGGTACTGAAACAAACTAGGACAAAATTCTTTCCGCAAAAAATTCATAGCCCTAATCACCGCTCACAGTTTGCATGGAATTACGAAGTCCGGTGCTGGACATTACGTAATATAATCAGTCACAGCGCGGACTGGACAAATGTAAATGTGATTCAATGTTACGATACAGTAGCTGCCAACAACTGCGTGTCTGCCTTGAAATTGTGCGAAGGCAACTGGAAGATCTGCGCGATACACTGGCATCTGTTTCGCGTATTATAAAACCTAACAGGATAACACGGACAAACTGAACAAAGAATGAAAAAAAAAAAGTCATGAAAATAAAGACACATATATATTAATATTACAGTCGTCAATATGGAGTGCGATTCTAAAATTCTTCTTTTTTCATCGGTTAATCATTTTCTTACATGTAAGTGTAAACACTAAAAAACTTTGTGACCAACACAAAACATTTCATCGTAATGGACCTAACCAAATTGATTTGTGGCAACCACAAAAATGCTTTTCTGGCCCGATTAAAGGTTTGTAGTCAAAACAGCAGTACTATGTAAGGTTAGGTCCACATCGACGAAATATTTTGTCACCACCACAAAGCGAATTTTTTTTCTCTGTGTTACAAGGGATTGTTATCTTACTTCGTTGTACAGTACATTAAGTCGTAAACAATCTTACCACCAGTTTACATTCACTCACCTGTACAAGCTGATGTTCCAGTGGAGACGGCGTCAGCTTCACCTTCGAAGAGATTGCGTTGGGTCGGAAGTTTATCTCGTTTTAAAACGAACGTTAGTAAACGGGGTAAAACTTGCACTACGTAATCCGCACCTGTAAAAATATGGGAAGAGAAACAGTTAAGAATTTTCGAATGGATACCTTTTTTTTCTTACATAGCTGCAGTTTTTGCTGTTATAAACAAAATATAAATGATATTGAACTGTATAATAGCCTAGGTCTGCCATAATGCCTTAAATATTAATACGTGCATGTATTGGATGCTTCGGTAATTTTACATTTACGTGAAAAAGAAAAGCAAGCAAATATGGTTGATATATTGCTGCTGCAACGATGAAGATACATTGTAACATACACATAATGTCTATGCACAGCTATTGCTTAGAATTTTATTATGTCTTTGACATTCAGGTAATGTAAATATTTAAATAAGTAATTGTGCTATGGTAGTAATATTTTTCTGTGACTAGTGTTAATTTCAATTTTTATGTTTGTTAAATGTATGGTATATTTTCAGGAAATGTTTTAATTATCATACAATTTTGTAAAGGCTCTTACTAGGAAAAAAAACGTAATTTAATTTTAAAAATCAGATCATTTGCAGACCACACATTAATCGATTTTTGCTAGTACAAAGAATTACTTCCATGTTCACTGCGTTTTTGAAGCAGAATTTTTGCCTTCACTTTGGAATCAACAAGAAAGAAAATTTTTTAATATAGAACGTCGAAGGGAAGAAAATGGAAGGAAAAATCTACGTAGAGGTCCGGCTACGAAGACTTTCTCGAGTAAGATTATGCCTAGAGACGATTTTTTTGCCTTATAATTCCTTTTGAAGAGAATCTACGAGACCTGGCGCTGCATTTGTTCCTGTTGGAAAGCAGCGGGGAAATGTTTTCTACGACTGAAGAGTAGAAGATATCCAGGCCTTCTCGTTTCCGTCTTCCAGGAAATGTGTTGGGCGAATCCTAGCCTTGCACTACCTCTTACTGGCCAACTAGGAGAAGAATTGTACGACGTGGAGTACTACGTTTCCCTTGATACCGATATTCTTTTATAATGTCGAAACTCAAGAGAGTTTTCGAAATTTCTTTCTTCACGGTGGAGACTTCAACGGTAAGCAGTCCCAGCCCTCCCGTAACGACAAGAAAAAATTCCAAACCATGAAATAGTTTCAGAAATTGTGGACAACTCTGCTTAAATTTAAATTTTGAGGATATTAATTTTTAAAGTAGTGCAAAATTTTAACCCCACGAATACTCTGGATAAGATATCTCAAGCTGAATCCTCACAATTTTTGCAGTATTTCTTAAAAACGAACAGAAGAATTACTCTAAATTATATTGCCACAAAGTAAAGAAGTTTGAAGGAAACGTTACCCTGCCATTTTAGCTAATATTGTGGAGAAAATAATAAGTTTATATTTTTCTTTGACTTATCACACTGAACTAACATCCAACATTCAATTTTCAATTTTATTCTAATACAAATTCACAATCTAGTAAGAGTCTAGGAAAGCAAATATTTAATTAGTACTCAAATTTGTTTTCCATTTCTTAAGTTATAGTCTCTCATAATTGCAACGTCACTGATTTTTTTTTTTACACTAATGCGTTACGGAATCTTATTGATGATCCAATTTATGTTTCTTTATGAGCCCTACTAATATTATTTTAAGGTTATATGTAATAAATTTGGTTCTTTTCACACCACTTGTTTTCTCCTAGTTTATCATAATTGTTTCAATTTATTTTATTTTACCAAGTCGTACAACCCAGGGCTCATACACTAGTAAAATAATTGGTAAACTATATCTGCCCAAGTTAAAGTTTTTATTTGGAGATATTACAGAGAGTAAAAGTGGAGAGAGCAAGGTTATGTTACATAAACTAACTGGTGCCACAACTACGTGCCTGAAATTTCTAAAGAAATAAGGATCAGCACTACTATCAATAAGATTGTGGTCGTAAAGAAACGCTTAGAATAAGTCAAGTTGACTGCTGCGTCATTGAAGTAAGTATCCCTTCAACAAATAGTTGAAGGTTAGTCTAAGGAACTTCTACAAAAGGTACGGTAAAAATAATATATATATAGAAGATATTCTCAAACATGGCTTCACACAGAGAACAACTAGACTCTATCGATCAAACTGTTGAGGAGGTTATTGCCAAGTACACAGCCGGGAGTGATTCCGCTCTTTCAGATACTGGTGAGGCAGTAGCAAACACAAATGGCGAAAACGTAGACATGAAAACTATTTTTAGCATGTTGCAAGGTCTGCAAAATAAACTAGTTGAAAATCAGGCAAGTCTTGAACATAAATTAGTCGAAAATCAGGCTAAGTTGATAGAAAGTCAAGCCAGCCTTGAAAATAAATTAGTCGAAAATCAGGCAAGGCTTGAAAATAAATTAGTCGAAAGTCATTCTAGTCTGTCTAGTCTCGAAAACAAGCTAATTGAACAATCAGTTAGTTTAGAGTCGACACTGAACGATGAAATCAAATCCGTTCGCGAAGAACTACGGACGGAACTAATAAACACAATGATTAACTGGCGTGATGATTTAGATAGTCAGTTGAATGTGTTAAATACAGTAAACTCTTGCGCAATAAAGGTAAAAGAAACAGCACAAGAAACAAATGAACGTGTATCTAGCATAGAAATACAGGTACAAGAAACCATAGAGAAATTCACTGCTGTAGAAAATCAGGTGTCGGAGTTGTCAACACAACTAGAGAACAAACTGACGACAACGCACAATAACATGCGGGAAATTCGCAGG
>PNEQ01065205.1:0-31478 GCA_003012365.1 Medauroidea extradentata
CATAATTTCATCTGACATTATATTCATACTCGTCTATACGCCCACAATAGTTTAGCAAGATTTGCTCAATTAGGTTTAAGGCAGAAGGGCGTATCAGCAATAACAATTACAAATAACAAATTAATGTAATGTAACCGAATTATATTTAAAAACACTTATTCATAGCTTCCAAAAAACATAACCAAGAATCAAAAGGTAACACCTTGTTAAGTAGACAAGGGAATGGTAAAACAACCAAACTTTAAATGACTCCCCTGTAAAGTTGCATTTCTGTTGATACGCCCTTCTGGTTTGATGCCCTCGATATAGTATCTCAGTAACGTAACTCACATTGGTGAAGTCTAACGCGAGGTGTGTCTGAACTCCGAACACTCTGTCAGTAACAATAAAGCAAAGCTACCGATGTGCACATAAAGTTTTGAAACAACCATGGCAAACGTCTTTTAATCAGTAACTCGTGGCTGGGTAGGTTGATTATACACACGTGTAGAGTTCTTTGAATGATAATCTTAAAGTAAGCATCAGTCGCGCAGTTTCAACAGTTTTCCAATTGACTTCTATCTGCCTGTACACCACTCTGCGACACGAGCAGATCCAGCGATGTGGCGCAACTGTAACACGTTAGACTTCCATTCGGGAGGACCCGGGTTCGATCCCCGGCTCCAGGCATTCTGATTTCGGTTTTCTATGATTTCCTTGAATCGCTGCAGGCGAATGATGTATGGCTCCTAAACAAAGGCCATGGCCGACTCCTCTCCCAGCTCCTGGAATTGTACCAAGTTGTGTCACCGTCTATAATGACCTGGTTGTCGACCAGACGTAAAGTCCTCTTACATTACCTGACACAGGCAGGCAATCACCTTAAACGCTAACCAAAAATAGTTCACTTCACTTCTTATTCCAATGGGTCTGGTTTCCATTCTGGATAGTTGGCATTTCAATTGTATTCTTCACAAAATCACACCAGGCGAATACAGAGATGGTCACGTCTCTTTTAACGTAACTATCGACGAGATAAAAGGTTATCTAAAGTTATGTTTTACCAGAAGATTTTAGCCTGTTTGTGTTCAACAAGAGTCACACAACGTTTGCACAGAAATGAACAGCAATTCAAATAGTGGAAACACTTTCTGACGTCAGCACGATGAGAACTGTCGCATAACTATCAATTCCGGAATATGTTGAGATCATATTGCCCTGATAGCCGGAAACGACGCAAGATGAACTGAACTTTGGCAAAGTGTAGAAAGCGCTCGTAAAAAAATTAATTTAAAAGGTTGTGAATAGAATAAAATATTATTTTAATAGCATATAGTTATTTTTAAAGCCGCCCTTGAAAATTTGCACGGCTTTGGTATAGGCATACGGGGCGAAAGAGAATCAGCCAAATCTCATATGAAGATACCATCCCAAAATTCACCTGGAGAGATTTCGAACAACTTTGGTAAACCTAAATGAGAATGGACAGAGCTGGGAGTCACAGCCAGGAACTCACGAATATGAGGCTCGTATTTAACTTCTGCCGCTTGACAACGTAAATGTCGTACCAGGATGTAAATATTATTTTAAGAGTTTATTCCAAAAGTTTCAATACGAGGCAAAAAGAAAATGTACTGCAATACTGTAAAACAGGTCAAATATAAAAAAAATACATTGTAGCGTACTTGTTTTACAGTGTAGCACTAAACATAATTAATATAAACATTTTCTAATTCTAAACCTGGCCGATTACGTCGTACAGCCGTCACAAGTGTGCTTCAGTTCCACGCAAACGTCAAGTCGTGATGTCGGGCCTCGTGATAAAAGCGTTATGAAATATTTAATTCCAGTTGTGTCGTGTTGCACTGCATGTAAGACTAGGCGACATTGCAATACTAAATAAGTTAGTAATTTTATACTACTACGGTACGTTTCCATGTCAATAAGGAAAAGGATTTTTTTGGGGGGATAGGGGTTGTAATCATAAAAATAGTACATATATCACAATTGTTCTTTGTAAACATTGTTTTCTCAAGAACGTCATTCATACTTGTATTTAAAATAAAACAGTACAAGATTTAATTTTTAGCTATTCACAGCTTTCAGTTAGGATCTCCAACGAACACCATCAAAATGCTTTCTACGAAACTTACCATTTGTGTGGCGTACGCGACTGTTGCTGTAAAAGGAAGCTCATCACATCGACAATATAATTGTCGTGTAGTCGTTTGCGTCCGTGTTGTGTAGTGTCGTTATCGTCTGAAATATGGCAATTATTCATTACAAGTTGAAATTAAAGTGAAAAAAAAAAAAAAACTAAATTTATATTGTGCAGAATAATCTCGCCCTGCTTTGGTATTGTTTCAATGCTGTACTAATGCTTGATTTTGACACTGGTTACTGTACGTTTCCACCCCTTCAAGCTGAAAATATTTTATCATTTTCAGATACTGTGGCTCGACAGAAATATTAATTTTCGCACACGCAGAAGTAATCAAAACTTCCTGTTAAAGATTTCCGGCGAAGAAAAAGCTGCTGCCCATCCAAGTTCGATGCGGAGCGTCGAGCTAACTTTCTTTTTCTTCTGTTTCTCCCTTTCTTGTACCTTCTCTTTCTTATTACTCCTTTTGGAACCAGAATTTCCGTTATTCTCTCAATAGTCGCACGAATTTACAACACGCAAGGAAATAAAAACAGCACTGGGCCACAGTAAAAAAAGAAGGGGCCATTTTCGTGGACTTCTGCAAAGCTTTATAACACACGGTCCTGCCTTACTTTAAACGGTGCAGTGTGGCGAGCTTAAATTTAAATCCGATAGCATGCTAGCTCTCAGATATATCTCAGACTGTACACATAGGTACTAAAAAAATATGTGAATCCCAGGAATACAAGAGTCACACAAGAGAGTATCTAGGGCCAGTGATGGTTTATCCAGTCTATTTGCTTACGACACTATTTTTTTCTACAGCCAAACTAATAAATTGACACAAATCTCACTGGGAAAAAATGGGGCAGCTAGCTACAAGACGTTTTCTTGGTATTCACACACCCTAGTTACAAAGAAAAACCTCCAACAAATTACTTCTTTCAACAGCTGTTGAAATAATTCTCTACAAAAACCGATATAAAGCAAACAAAATTACCATCAACAAACCAATGTGGTGTTGTAACTTATGTAACACACAATGATTATCAAATAATTAAATCAGAGTTTTTCCAGTAAATATCTTGGGTCAATAAATCGATAAGCTCCTAAAAAAGTGCACTTTGATGCAGTCATTAGAAATATTCTGCTTGCAGTCAGTACGGAAATAAAGACACCACAGGGTGCAGATAGGAAAAAAAACAAGAAGTTACTAACGTAACTGATAAGCCTAATTTCCTCAAAGTGGGTGCAAACTAACCCTAAATGTTAAAATCGTTCATGTATATCTAGAAATACAAAAATAAGAATATTAAGACGCATGAAAAACTTAATATACAAAATATGTCAGCTTACCTATACCTACTGCGATTGAAATTAGGAAAATATTTTCTGATATGCCTTTTTATCACAAGGGTTAAAAAAAATGGCCGCAGATTTCAAAGTATTACCAAAGGATGAACGAAATACACATAAGTCCAGTCAACTAAACAACAATATGCATGCCGAGATAAATAACCATTGGAATTTTTTTTTATCCAAATATGTCATATTATGCAAAAAATGTACATGGGTGCTATTGTAAAAACGTGAACACCTGATAAACGAAATACAGAAAAGTAAAGTCGGCTTTTTAGGCTATGTACAACAAGTTTCATGAAAAACCTAAATATAATAATAATAATAATAATACAAGGCATATTATGCAAAAATAATAATTTGCTACGATTACGTAATACTAGGCTAAAAATATGAAAATGGAACTATTTTGAAAATATGAACACAGAATGAACGTAAAACAAAAAGTGAAATCAACTTTGTATACAGTATGTGTGTACCATGTTTGATGAAATTCTGAAAAAAAAATTCCCTAAAATGTGTAATACTATCCAAAAATTTAAACATTGCCGCCATTTTGAAAATATGAACGCAAGATGAATGAGTTATACAAAAGTCAAGTCAGCTTTGTACGTAGTATGTGTGTGCCAAGTTTCGTGCATGTCTGAAAAGAACTTACTAAGATATACTTGGCTAAACATATTACATTGGTAGCCATTTTGAAAATATAAAAACAGGATGAACCTAATACAAAAAAAAAAGCAAGTCGTATTTGAATGTAGTGTGTGTGTACCAAGTTTGGCAAAATTCCGAAAAATATTTCCCACGATATGTGATACTATGCTAAAAACGAAATATATAAAAGTCAAGTCAAATTACAAAGTAATAGATGTGTACAAAGTTTGATGAAATTCGGTCCACTGGTTCAAAAGTTTTTAAGGACACATACAGAACAGTGATCATGTAAGCCCACTTTTTCCGTCGGAAAATAGGCTAAAAATTACTGTCATACTATTCGTTAATCTACAGCTGCGTTTAATTCCTAAGTTTAACCTGTTACTCGCTTCTCAGAAAAAAAAACATTCGTCTCATTTAAAACAAACATTTGAATAACAAATTAAAATTGTTTTTGTAACACCGTAGGTGAAGTAGTGCATCTTTAGAATGTATTTGCATTTTAAAAGTCTAAAATAAATATTAATCGCCATGCTCACAATATTCGTAAATTTCTCGTTAAAAGAAATGTCATAAACTTAGTAAAAACTACGGTGTAATAATGAGATTTATTAATGTTAGGTTACAGAAACCTCTACTTTGAAATTAATGTACTTAGCACTGATTAACCTCTACTCGCAAACTAGACGACAGAAAGATCGCGTAATACGTAGCACGGTGCAGGTTTCTAAGGTTCAGTCGCTATAACGATTATCAACCTAAGCTTTTCCTAGATTCTGACTTTTTTTTCCGGTTCTGTTATGTCTACGCATTTTCGTTTAGGTAAATAGGTTAATAACGCCGCAGTTCTGCGCAAATTAAAAGCTATTATTTCTCACGCAGTTTGCAGAAAGAATTCACAGATACACGTGTCGTCCATCATTACTTGATGTTTGCCGGGCTAGGCTGCATCGTAAATTTTTTCCGGGTGGTTGAATTTTAAAGCGCTCATTCCAACGCCGGGGGAATTATTTACGAACGATGGAAACAATTTCCCCCGCAGCTAGTCGTTACTGGCAGGGTCGGGCTGAGTTCGGAGCGCTTTGTGGGGGAAATATAAAGACAGACGACGGCAATTATCCGCCCTTGACACTCGTCTCTGTAATGTTTCACTGGCCGTGACCAACTTAATTTCTACTGGGAACACTTAGATCTCGTCGTTTCTTCCCAACTCCTCTCTATTTCGTTTGAAACTTTTCTATTTTTATTTTTCCGTAAATATACAGTCAGAGAAAAAGTTTTCATCGACAAAATTTTTCCCTGTTTATAGCTATACAGAGGTCCGCCCAAACATCCCAATTAAAATTAAAATAAATATAATTTTAATGACTTGACACAAACCGATTAGTTTGATTGAATCCCGAAATCGAAAGACTGGAAATTATTATGTATAATTTTTAATATTTACTTATAAAACATAACTTCCGAGTCTCCACAGTATTAAATTATATAAGTTTTTGCGAATAACTGCTCGTCATGAGCGTTAAATGCTAAACCGAAATTTCGAAAAATTTTTTATGTAATTTTTTAGAATACGCTTATTGAATAGGTCTGGAGAATACGATTTTATAAACTGAAAGAAAATATGTCAGTTTACTTAGTTTGTGATTTTATCCGGTATTACTTGAAAAACCATAAGCAATATTACTTATTCAAAATCTATAAAGTATAATGCATTACAATATATTTCAAGCTTTATTCTATAAAGCTGCAGACGATAAACCAGACCTAACGTAATTATGTGAAATAGAGAAACTCAATTGCTTGTTTTTATATTTTAGTGTTTGTGTACAGTTGAATATGTCCAAAAGCTCAACAGTTTTGTGAAAACGTATTTGCATAGTAAATACAGCTAAAATATAGACACTCGCGGAAGGCACAACACCTTAATATATTTCTGTGACCTCACGTTAAGGAGTTAATATGAGTGGTCCCAAACTACTTTCTATATCTACACTGTATTACATATTTTGGTAATATTCTATCAACTACTAGTGAAGAAAGGAGCAAAATAATAAAAAATAAAATAATCTGCGTAATTATGTGAATTTTGAAATATTTATATTTCGCAATACAAATTTCAAACGACACCTATACACGATAAGAAAAAAGTTCAACGAAATATTTTAAAGGGGTTTTCAGGTAGTCATATTTTAAATGTTATGGTAAAATCCATACTAAAAGTAGCCAAACGTTAAAGAACTCGAAAGTCAAATTCCACAGACAATTCTTCAAGAAGTTTCTACGACTGAAAGAAACACTTGAAGTACGTACAATTGTGTCAGATTAGCTTATTGAAATTTGCACTGCAGAATTTTTAATATTAAAAAATTCATAATTATGTTTAAAAGGTACTTATGTTATAAAGTTTGGAAGGAGATTTCTTATCAAAAGCGAGATGTAGCTACACGATGACATTTTTTTCCCAGCACAATCTGAAGGGATAAATTCACCCTTGTAAATCATATTTTAGAGTTGTATTTCGGCAAAATATTAAAAACAATGAGCAGTTTTAAATTACTATTATTTCGACAGCGACGAGTGCTATTGAGATCACCAACCCATCAAAAAATCGCTCTTATAACTCTTTCCTTCATGAAAATATCGGGAGTGGTCGCCCTCTTATTGACTACAACTTTTGTGCCACTGGGTATTTTGATTCCTATTGCCTTTCTGACCAGTACATCGTGAGTAACAAAAAAGGTCATCTTGTTTCCAATCGCTAGAATGCACCGTTTATACTAAAGCCAACTCAAATAGCCAGTCGCTGCAATACATTCCATGTGAGGTGAGCATTACAACCTGTACCACGAGATTACAGAATCGTTGTCACCCGAATTTCGATCGCGTTTTACAGAAACGCACAGCTAAAATACACCAAAAATGAAGGTGTGTTACAGTCATGGGTGTGTATGGACTTGCTTGAAAGTAAGTTTCCTGAGGTGTACTTGGTTGAAACATGTGAAATAGTTTTGAAGAACTGTGGCACAGTTTGAATTTTTCATAGTTCATAATATTCGTTTACAAGCGTTCTGTGCGCGATTTTATTGGTGTTTATCAGTTTTTGCCTACACGTTACGTATTGCATTATTGGTACAGAAACATTATAATGCCATTTATTGTAAACAGTGCATTCTAGCAACTTTAAACAAGATTACCTTTTTTGATACTTAGGATGTACAGATTAGAAAGGTAACACGAAATATTCAAAACAACCGACGACACAAAAGTTATATTTAATGAGAGGATGGCCACCCCCGTTATTTTCATGAAGGTAGAGTTTTAAAGTGCGGTTTCTTGATGGGTTCAATATACGTCGTTTTAGATATTTTGCCAAAATACAATTTATAATTTAGATATTCAAGGGAGAAATTCTCCATAATCGCGCTAACTACGCCTGCTATATGATAAGAAATCACCTCCCAAATTTTGTAACACAAGTTAAGAATAATCATGTATATATGTTTAATATAAAAACAAACGACGTAGAAGTTCACATGTTTGCAATAAGAGAGACATGGTTACGCCCAGCAGTACCTACACATGTAGTAGAAATAACGGGCTACTCTTTCTCAAGAAAGGACAGGATAGGTGGGCGTAGTGGAGGAGGGGTTGGCATGTACGTTAATAACGATCTCAGTAATACAATTATTGACTTAGAAGATTCGACAACAAACAGTAAATATGAGCAGTTATGGACGGAAGTAAAATACAAGCGCGATAAATTAACGGCATCTGTAGTAAACAAACCACCTGACGTCTCATGTAAGAAACTTGAGCAATTTGAGTTGTGCGTGGAAAAATTACAAATAACACACGATGATGTTATTTGCTTAGGCGATTTTAACATAACTGTACTGAATGAAACAGCGGCGGACGTAAAACATCTGCATCAAATATTATCAATATTAATAAAATCGTTACTGCCCCCACTAGAGTAACGCCACACTCCAAAATCTTGATTGACCTCACAATAGTAAAAAACAAAACGAAGGTAACGTATATGATATTGAGGTGAAAGTACAGCCTCTTAGTTCTATATTTATAACCATATTTGACAGTCTCGCACCAGTGGAAGCTCGGAGGAAGAAAAGAAAAGGACATCCGTGGATTTCGCAGGAAATGTTGGCCATAATGAAAGACAGGGACATTGCAAAGTAACGTTACAGAACTCGCAATTAGAGCCTGATTTTAAGAAATAAAAAGCACTACGAAATTCCGTAAAATATATTACTCGTCGTGCAAAACTTGAATATTTCTGTATAACAGCCAAAATCCAGAAACGAAATACTAAAAATCTTTGGAGAGATATTCATTTTAAGGTGCACACGAAAGAACAATTAACAATACCTTCATTCTTACATAATCCAGAGAACATAAATAACTACTTTGTTAACACCAGTCAAAAAACTCAGCAAATAAGCAAAGTTATAAACCATAATCAAATTAACGATAACATTGCAATTACACATATTTCTTTCAACCCTGTAACTGAAACTACAATATGCATAATTATCAATTCAGCAAGTACGCAAGCGGTAGGAACAGATGGGATTGATATGAATATGATTAAACTCTGTACACCATACTGTGTCCCAGCGATAACCAATATCATAAACACTTCAATGATCTGTTCTAAATTACCTAAAAATGGAAACTATCTAAAATAAGACCGATAGCAACAATCAAACACCCAACAGAACACAAATTCAAACCTTGTAATTATACAAACATAAATACACATTTCTTTTATAAGAACATTTGTTTTTTTACAAGAAATTTATTTGGAAACTGTGTATCCAAGGATTTTTCCTTGTAAAATTACAATTTATTTTTAGATAACTGTGTAACTTGCACATACAAAAGGATTGTATTAAAAGTCGGTACAGGTGACGTTACAACTATTTACCGGTCACAAACGTGGGAGTAAATAATAGCGCATTTGTTAAGGGGGTTTGAATCGTCTCAGCTTTTATTTACAGAATTTCTAATTAATCAGGGAGTAGATAAATCGTTTTATGTTTTCCACGTTGACAGGTCATAGGTCGTCATTTCATTCCAATTTTTGAAATTCGTACCGCGTAGTTTCTGCGTTTTTGTGACCACTGTAGTCGCTCGGGTAAGCAAACCACTTTTTTACTTGCGAGCTGTATCCTATTATAAAACAATTTAAATATTTGGATAGCAATAACTTCAGAATACTCAACGTGTTTAGATCAGTACCAGGCCATACCAAGAATGTTGATACATCCACTGAAATAGTAGTTACAGAGAAAGGACGGATAAATACAGGACGATAGGGATCAACTTCCCGCAACATGATTTTTTTTTTAAATTCATAGTGGATACCAGGAAGAAGAAATATCGTAGTTATTCATAAAATACTGTAACACATTATTATTTTTATCGTGTCAGTATAGGTTTCAAAACAAAATGTATATATATTTTTTTTAACACACTGATTGATATAATAGCACCTATCGAGTTAAAAAAAAACTCTATATGGCGTTTATTCTAGCAGCTTATTTCCTTAACACTATGTGTAACAACTTCCTTGTAGTAGCGTTTAGGGGAAATTTGTTTGTTGGCAAAAAAAAGGACCTTTCTTAAGACTAGGCAAAAGTGCATATTCTCAGTTGTACGCCTAATACCGAGCAGAAGAACTACAATGGGAAAGTTTTTTCTTTTCATGTGCCACGCTCCGCTCATCATTTAGGTTACGGTACAAGTTTATAAATTAAATGCATTAATTCATAATTTGCAAAACATCTTTCGGATCGTGACAGTTATTTATGGCAGTGGGGACTTTTTCCATTCACGCTTCAAGACGAGAAGCTGGGAAACTAATTAGAATCCTTTCCAACTGAGAAGCCCGCGCCAATTAAATTCTGCCGCCTGACGCGGAGCGACGTCTCAGCTTCTGATCTCGTCTTGTCATGACATTCAACTTTAACAACTTGCAGCCAGCAAGTTAGCTTCCTCCGAGATGATCGTCAAAAGAAACTTACCAAGCAAATTACACTCCTACTTCTTTCTGCTGCTGTACGTCTTATACATCTTACCTTCACATACGCACTCTAAGAGCACTTTCTTCGCAACCGCAAAAATTTCGCCGAGGCAAAACATTGTTTTAAATATTAACAGCCGAAAAGTGGCTAGGTCGCAGAAAATTTGTTTCTTTAAACTACGAAATAATAACCTATAAACTTAATCAAGACGTTATTAAAATTATATCAGCGGTTGCATCTACGGTAAATCCTCTGTGAAATTGTTAAGCTAAGCTCTAAGGTGGCCTTCAGGGTGAATATATTTTGCGCGTTCGAGGCGTACAAGAGGCAAGGACGAGTCAGCACGTACAACGCGTCTCAGTCGACTATATGAGACATTCAGTGGTGCCCCTATTATTTGATCACGTGTTATTAATTATAAATATGTACTGTACTCGCCTATACATTTCAAAATAAGTTGCAGCAAGACTTGCATACTTACAAAGCCGCAAGAACACCTATGTTGCCATTTTCGGACGCTAGAAAATATGCTTTAAATGAGTAGTGGAGAACTTGAAATGGGTATACACACATAAAATTCTTTAAATGCTCTTTCCAAGCAGACATAACTCATGTACGAAGAGCAGTTTGGGAATAATCAAGTAACTGACGAAGTTCTGCAAAGCGCTCGGTGGTCTCGGCAGGCGGCCACATCACGAGGTCGTGTCAGGGATTCAATCCTATGTCTGTTCTAATGTTGTATTTAAGGAACGTTTTGCTCGAAAACTATTAACAGTAAAGATTTAAAACTGGGCTAAGTGAAAGGATATTTATTCTGAGGATTCATATGCGCAAATTTTTTTCCATCACTACGGAGGAGGTACAAACGGGTCGATTCTATCTGGACCCAATAATTTAATAGTGACCCCCGGGGTGATCTGTGTGAATTATTGTTGTCAATAAAGGTAAGTGGATACGCCATAAAATAATGTAAAGCCTTGCGAAGCAATGAAAACAACTCAGAATATGACATTTACGAAAACGTTTAGTGACCTGTCAATTAAGTGAACCTGAACATGATGTTGAAATAATTAGGATATTGTTTGAGAAGTAACAGAGGTCGTCAGAAGAAAGTGTCTGTAGTGGACGAACAAGTTTACAGTATACTGGGCGAAGACGACTACTTACTTAAAATTAGTTTATTATTTAGAATTTTTTTGTAATTTAATAGTTTCTGCAATGTTTAGACACAACGAGGCCAAGTATTTATACAAGTTACAAAACATTTAAAAATTTGAATTCTTGTCAGTAATAGGCCGTTCACGATAAAGTGAGCACTGCAGAAAGTTTTTTCTGCCATTTTGGAGCCATATTTAATATTTTTAATATGAAAACTTCCATATAGCTAAAAACCAACACCCTCAAAAGTTAACATCCATTGGCCCAGTAAAATGTATTTTTAACTAATAATAAGTTCTCCTGAGTGCTCAGTTTAAAGTGAACAGCCTATATATAACATTAAATTCAGTTTCGAACATGCTGGGTGAAGTACAGTGTGTATAATTAGGCTCAAAGTGATCACACGACAAATTTCGTGACTACTGTTGTGGAGATAGTTCGTGCTGAGTCTCCAGTGCTACATCGACTGTAAACAGATCCGCAGCATGGCGATAATCGTCTAGTTGGTCGGCAACTTGTGTATCTACTTAGTCACACCATAAGGATCCTTCACCGCCCGTTCAAGCCTCTGATACACATACCTGTCTCTCGCGTTCAGTGCTACACTGACTATAGAGTGTTTGCTTCTTGCCAAAACTATAGCAGCGTACGTACGAGTAACAACTAACCGAATATTACGTCAGTTGAGAATGTCACATAATTCCTTTCTCATTACTTTATATCAGAAGCTGCAGTGTTATATTACCACTGATGGACGAGAAGAGTCTAAATCGTAGTGTTTTTCAGTAAAGCTATAGTAGATCAACATTTCACTTCCAAGGGAAAGTTACGTTAGTCAGCTAGAAGAAAAAATAACAGAGGAAAAGATTTGAAGAAGTGGATACACACGAAAAAGTAAATGGAAGTGCAAACCAACTGGGAGAGGAGTCGGCCATCGACTTTAATAAAAATCACCCCAGCATTCGCCTGGAGTGAATTCGGGAAACCATGGAAAACCGAAATCAGGATGGCCGGAGCCTGGGATCGAACCCGTGTCCTGCGAGTGCGAGTCCAGCATGTTACCGTTGCCCCACCTCTCTCAGTTTGTTAATTCTGGTGGCTGCACTGAAATAAATGGCTTTCTAGTAGAGCCTACAAAATACCTTTTGTTAAATTGTCATCTACAGGTAATATGTGGGCGCCACAAACATTTCTGTTGAGTTTAATATATTATTTTGCTAGCACGGCAAAATTGGTTTTGCTGTACTTGCCAAATATTTTTTGTAGAAAAGCTTCTTACAAAAATATTGCTATGCCCAGTGAAAAAACTATTGACTGCACAAAAATTTGAAAAATTTGAAATAAATCATAGTGGAGGAGTCAATTTTTTTGTTTTGCTGCGTACCCCAGGGTTTTCCAAGTTAAGGCTATAAGTAAACCTAAAATGTGTTAGTAATAGATGTGTGCAACACTTTGCGTGGTAGCCTGAGAGTTCATATTGTTAAAATTAATTCGATTTATGCCTCATGAGAACATGCATTTTAATGTGAGCTTCAGGCAGGAAAATGATGAATTTATTTAATACAATTTTCTCCTTTGATAGTTTAAAAAGTGAATATCGTTAGTACAAAAGTACCTTGAAGATACCAAATAGTAACGGTAAAATCTCTCATCTCTTAATTTTCTTGTGCTAGTTGAATGTAAACAATCAACTTTTATGAACACAAATGTAAATTTGAAGTAAGTTAACCAATTTCAAAGAATAAATTGCTTAACATAATAAAACAAAACGGTTGAAATTATTTCAAAAGATAACTCATGTTTTGAACTATTTTTTGCTACTTTTATATCCATAACCTGGATATGTCTTAATGTTTACCCTGCTCGACCCCAGGGGGTAGACTTGTGTTTGGCAGGCGATACTAAAGGGTACAACAATATTAGCCTATACAAGCACTGCTAGGCAAATGGTAACAAATACATTCAGCAAACTTGAATAGGTAGAAGTATTGGTCAAACAGGGAGATGCAAAGAATTTTTAAAGTTCATTTGGAATAGGTCATCGTTTTTTAATAAATATTCATAACTTACTCAACAACTTTCTAGAAATTTACCCACGAAATTTTAATAACAAATCGCTCATGCAGTCCAAGTAATTTATATTGTGCAACGTATTAAACTGTACGCCTTGCTCATTGTATTCCAATATGTAGAACTAATCTAGTCTAATTTATTTGGATTTTATTACCATCTGATACAAAAACAAAGTACTGGCGAAACGAACATGGGTTTGGTGACACTATTCTTCCCATCATTGCCTACTCCACTCTCCTATTGAGCATCCAACTGGATTTTAAGGAATTTTCGGCTGAAACGCTAGAAAACTGAATGTTTTCCTTTGATTGGCTATCTGCTATCTTTTAGTAAAAAAAAACAGTGGATGGGTTTTGTTTTACAATTTGATAGTCTACCAAATAATTCTGCGGTGTTTTGGTAAATGGGTACGTCAAGAAAAGTATTTGAGTAAATCTGAAAAGAAAGTTTGAAGTTATACTATGTATAATGGAACATGCAAACGTTAAAATGTAATTTGTTACCGTTTCGTAACCATTGTTTACAGATTTTTACCCAGACCTTGAAACTGGCAAGTAGAATGTGCTCCCATACTTAACTCAATTTTCTCGTTTTTCGAGTTATACCACTTTACCCGAACACTACTGAATTGGTAATAGATGTTAACTACTCTGCTGATTTTTATTTACCGATACCTCTGCAACACGCGAAACAGCTTTCATTCCCAAATTGTAATATAGTGTAGCTTATTATACAGATTTTTATTGCAATAGAGCAAAGGGGTTTTATTTTACTATTAGATACCAATGTACACTTAACAGTAAAGTGAAACCCATCTGCTGTTGATTATTTCACAATACTAGTTTCAATGTATACGTATTCAAAGATTGTTAAGTATACGAGGAAGCTTCAGAGTAAAAGTACCTATGAAAAGTGATCCAGACTGACTAGGGTGGAGAACTCAGGTAAAGAGAGAGTGGTGTCTAAAAGAAGTGCTGTGGGAATGCTGGGAAAGGAATTGAAGAGTGTCAGTATTGCAGTGAAGGAAAAGCTGTATATTTCAGTGGTACTGCAAAGAGTATGCAGCAGGAGAATGTAACCTGTGTGTGGAAATGGAGGTGTGGGACCTGGAGAAGGTGCAACGACGCGATGGCCAGCGAGGTGGGTGAAGGATAAACGGAGAAGGCAAGAGCAGGCTGGTGAGGGCGAAGAAAACTTGCTACTATCAGTGATGTAAGAACTGGGACTGAACTCTTTGAAGGAAAGGAGAAAAGTGAAAAGGTTGGTCAAAAGGTACAGAGTGGTGAATGTAGAGTGAGACTGGGGTAATTTAGGCTGCCTATTAAAGAACCCTACACAGTTGGTGCATGTATATTGTTACAGTGTGTTTGGAGAAAGTTTTTTTTTAAGAAGTGCTAGTAAACGTATGTTCAATAATTCTTACCTACAAAAAGAAAACACGTTTTAAAACTATATGTCATTCGGGATAAAGTGAGCACTAAAGATTTAACCATTGAAAAAAATCACTAGTCGTTATTGCATATAAGACACCATTAACAAGAGTTACTTTAACGCTTGTATGGTTGGTAGCGAATCATCGCATGTAGTTCTGTGTATTTTCTTATTTGAATACAACGCTAGTGAAAGAACATCAGATGAAATCGACCTCTCTGTATTTAAATACAGTTTTAAATATTTATTTATAACCTTATTGACATTTCTACTGACCGTATAATTTGAGCTAATCAGTGCCAGCATAAAGTGATGCTACTAGGCTGTTGCACGTGGCCGCTTGCTCCACTCTTCAGGCAGTTCAAAATTCCACCGATAGGTGGCATCAGTTATGTTTTCGCAGCTTCACATGCTTGAAAGCGAGTTGAATCAGAATATCTTTTTTGTTTCACACATTGAGAATATACGTTATTTGTGTCTGTTAATTGAGTCATTCGTGGCAGTAGAATTGAACTAAACTTGAATTGTGTGGGTCATGTGTGTTTTTGTGGCAGTTTTGAGTTACAAATTAAAACATACTTATTCCGCATTTACGAGATTCGTAACGGTAATAGTGTGTGTTGTATCGATTAGTCTATGGACAAACCAGTATTATGAGACGTTAACTCGCAGGTAAAGATTACTATTGATTATATCATAAATTAAACCCTTGTGCATTTAATGAGTACATATTGTAGATAACATTTTCATCGAAGCAGTGTAGCCTAATGTAGATGTAAACACTGTTCAACCCTACGTAAATAAAAGCACAAGGCAATATTTATGTTTACATTCAACGGGAAGATATAAACTAGCATAAAATGGAAATTAATCATTGCTGCTTCTCTATTTTTGTTTTCTAGATATCATGCTTAAAAACATGGTCCTAGGTCGTCTAAAAAAAGGCTAAAAATTGCCTTTTCAGGCAGCCGTAAAAATACCAACCGGAATCATAAAACAAAAAACAGAGAATCACGCAGTTGTTTTTCCTGTAAATAAAAAAGAAAGTTGCTGCTGAAAGTCTAATCTAAAAGAGTTACTGAGCAAAACACTGCACACCAGTTTTATGTCCCATGCATTACGACAATACAGTTGAAGCACTAGCCTGTCTACCCCTTATTGTAACCCTGTTTCTGTACTTAAACGTGGCATCTTGCGTCTGATGTATAGGGCTCTTAAGCAGAGTATAGAGGAAGAAAGAATAATAGTGAGTAGGTTCAGGTGATTAGGAGTAGACCAGAACAGGGTAGGCAGTCCGTGCTTAGGATGTCGGCGAAGGAGTGGAATTTGCTTTCGGAGGATTTGGTGAAAATGAAGGGTTGAAAAGTTTAAAAGGGGATTTAGTAGGTGATTGAGGAGAAGGCTGTTGCCCGATTGCAATGAAATTGTTAGAAATTTACTTGGTCTGAAAATTTGTATTTATATAAATATATATATATATATATATATATATGTATATGTATTAAAATTTATGTTTATAGCGAAGTAGAGCGGGTGGGTTTTATTTAGTATTCGTAGAGACCTGAAAGATTCTCGTTTTATTTTGGCCCCAAGCTAGAATCCCAGCAACTGTAGGTTCGTGCCACTTTCACAATTGGCCCGTGACTTATCTGACACTTCCTGGAAGTCGCTTAGCCAATAGTACAGAAGCAACTAAATACAGGCCCATATCACTGCGTCTTCTAGCAGCCAGTGAGCAGATAATTTCTGTTTGAATACACAGAAGTTCTTGGAGGCTAGCCTACTGGGTCAGTGAACCAGCGAATTTTTCTGGTATCTTTAACTGTTCGATACCAGTACACAGGTACCCAACCACACTTCTTTATTTCACGGTAACAGTTTGAAGTAATAAATTTTCAAATTTACTTCTCTAACTCAATTAGTATATTTTAAAATTTTTGGTATTACAAAACGAAAATGAGCAGATGGGTATTATTTTATTATTCTATACCGATATACTTGAACCAAATAGTAAATTTACTCATCTATTCCCTTTAATTCATGATACCAGTTAAAATTAATGCATTTAAGTGTACACTGCCTGAAAATATTTGTCTGCATGGCAGACTGAGTAATACTACACACAACCACATTCACTTCAGTGTCAAAAACACTTCACTAAAGGAAAGACAGAATACAATGTAATAAGACCTCAAAAACTCATATTACACCACCATTATCCGAATGTTTCCAGAAGCATAATTCCAATATCGGACGTAGCACATGTTTATATTGTTGAACAACTAACGTCTCTTTACCAAAAACCCAAAACGATAATAGTAGAAATAAATAAAGACTAAATTCTAATCAACATTTCAATAATTTTCATGGCACACTCTCATCTAACAATGTCTCAATCATTGACTTGTTAATTAACAAACAGTTACATACAAATAAACCATCAGTTACCATTATCTTTCATTTTTAGAATACCTATCACACACGAATGCGTTCTTACATAATCATAACACACCAAAATATTGGCTCATCACTATAATGTCCAAATTAGCACTTTTTTCAACATAAATAATAAAGGTAACACATTTTTATACACGTCACCCAACACACGTAAGGATTACAATTAAAATGTGCATGTTCCTCTGACCCTATTATTTCAGATACTATTACAGGAACTGTGTAGTTCTCTTTGAATTTCTCGTACATTGGTTGTAAAAGGAATGAAACCGCACATATAGTATACATGTAAATGATATCTTGTTACATGCATATTTTTATTCTCTGTGAACTGTTTCTTTGCCTGATGAAGTACAACTAAAAAAATAACAGATGGGCGGGTCCATGCTCTGCTTACAGTATGCATGTCCAAATGATTCAGTGCAACACTTTTATTCAGTATATTGTTTATCATGTATCTTTATCTGTCCTTGAAAATTACTTGCTAAAGGGGTACTGTTTGCAGTTTGTGCTGGCTAGTGGGGCTCAAGGGTTTGGTTTTATGGTTCAGGTATGGATCTTTATTCAAATTCACTTTCACATTTATGTTATCTCTGATATCCCCAATGTTGGTCAGTGTAAATGGATGCATTCAGTCCAACTTCTAAGCTTGTATTTAGACACTAGTAACTACTAAGTAGCCTAATACATGTTGACAGAAAATAATATGTTTTATTAAATGTATAAAACATCAGACCTACTCATCGTAATTATTGTTTGCAGAGGAAGAAATTGACCAAGAGGCACTGGAATGTCTTACGTCTGAAGCCATTACAAGACTTGTGCCTAGAATGGAGCCCAAAATGAAGCTTATGAGTAGGGTTACAGAATTGAAAATAAAAAAATTAAAAAAATCACGTTATTTTGTTTACCTCTTAATGCTACGAATTCTTGAAGGAAATTTCTAAGTTTTCTTATTTTATGTTTTTTTTAGCCTTCAGCAGAAAATGGCACGGAAGTAGTATAATGCTTTGTCTGGGAATGTTGGAGCCTGTTACAATTCTAAATGAAACTATATAAAAAACCTTTAAACATCGAGTACTTAGGAAACAAACTGTGAGACATCACATCCACTGTGTGTAAGTGACTGAATATGCGTACACCTAAAGTATCTTATGTTGAGTTTTCCATAATACTAGAAGTTGTAAACGGGTACTATTCTGTTACAGTCGTCAGACTGTCAGGTCATTTGTTGCAGAAACTGTTTGTGATCTAACAAACAAGGCTGTCAGTCATGGCAACTCATTTCATGGTCAGTGTTGGGTATAGTCCATTGAAATTTACATTTGGGGTTGCGTTTTTTAGAGGACGCAATTTTATTTTTTTTATGTGTAGGGGGGTCAGTGTAAAGCTAATAACAAGTTCGTGGGGTCGCCACCCTTGTCCCACGGCCGCCATCTTGAAAATAGGGGTTGAAATGGTTTTTACGATATATCTCTTAAACTATTTATTTGATAAAAAAAATTGTTAGCATTTTTTGTTGCAAATTAAATTCTCTACAACTTTGATCCAGTAACTTTTTGTCGTAGAACTATAAATAAAAAAGTTATTAGCGAAAATGTTCAGAAATTCGAGAAAAAAATTTATATTTTTCGATGTAACTTTTTTTTTTTTTTTAACATTTAACGAAAAAATGATATCAGACCATTTTTGTAGATAGTTTTTTGAGGAACAACTTTTACTAACAAAATTTTTTCATTAAGTCAATAGCTAAGGTTTTACAGCGCTCCGAAGTGAGTACTATTTTTCAGTATTCTTAACTATACCTATATTATACGTGTGTATTAATAATGTGTTTAAGAGATATATTGTAAAACCATTTCAACCCCTATTTTCAAGATGGCGGCCGTGGGACAAGGGTGGCGACCCCACAAACTTGTTTTTAGCTTTACACTGACCCCCCCCCCTTCACAAAAAAAAAATTGCGTCCTCTAAAAAACGCAAGGTAAGGCCTAAAAAATGTAACATTTCAATGGACTAGTATCTATTCCTCAGATTTGTGAATTTATTTTGAGATTTAAAAAACAGGTTTTTAAAACTTGCTTGCCTCAATGTTCAGAAAACTTTGCTAAGATATTTAAATCAACTGTATTCAGTATAAAGTTGTACTTTTTTTTACACCATGTGATTTTACCAGCTGTCAAGTTTTGTTTAATATTTATTACCGGTCAAAAGAGACTTGTGAAGGAAAGTGACATACGTCAATGTTTAAACATATCAATCAGTTTTAAAGGAAATGAGATCTGTTTCTTGACAAGAAATTTTTTAACTACATGTTAGCTGAATGTGTTATTTGAACCATTATTATATTCATATTTAAAGAAAATGAGCGGTCAAAATGCACTAAATCTCAATTTGGCAACATTATTTTACCATAAACTGCAAAGCGAGAGATCATGAAACTGAATGATGATAGAAATTTTGCCGTAAACATGCCAAAGCAAGTAGGTATTTAATTAATACACGTCTTAGAATAAATATATATGGCCCTAAATTCAGTAGAGACGTCATGTTTCACAGGTTTATACAACTAAATAATAAGATAGACTGTACTTACCGTATTCCATACGATAGTTTGAGGAAAAATATTTCTGTAAACATTAATAGAAGCAGTCATACACAAATAAAATTGTAGTTTTCGAATTTCGAAATTTTTTGTTAGGTTGCTAAATTAGTTCAGGTTAATTTAAGTTATTCCTTGTTTGCTTGTTATTTTACTATTAAGTTTTAATTTTTTGTTATCAGACAAACTATTGACTTTAGACATTGTTTATTAATGAAAAATGTTTCTAGTGATATTCTAAGTAGTCCTACATAAAAAAATTTGTTAGATTAGTTTAGATTAGGTTTGATAGGTAGTGATTCCTAATATTTACCCTTCTAACATCTATAGAAACATTTTTCATAAATAAACTATGCATCTAAAATCAATAGTTAGGCTGGTACGTGATGAGTAGTGATTTTTCATATTTAATGCATTAACTTTTTTGATGTCAAAGTGGAGTGCCAATAATTATTGTGTGCTACATTTTCAGTCATAATCTGTGTTTTAACACATTTCATAATATAACAACTCGGTAGTCAGTCATGTCCGGTCATCAATCTCAAGGGTGCTGCCAGAATTTCAATTTTTGAAGATGTGGCATGTTTTGCTATTCAGTCATCCTCCGTATCTTAAGTGGCAGGGGAAAATTTTTAATGTAAAGATGTAAAATATAAACTAGTTAAGCACTTCTTGTGCCTCAATGCAGTTTGTATCACTGGAAGCCAAAACATTTGTTAGTGTTAAATTTTACCATTTTTTAAAATGGGAATTGAGACACTCATACAATTTACAAGCCAAAGAAACAGTCAAACTGATGAAGGTATATCATCTTGCAACCTAGTCAACACATTTGCGTGTTTACTTATTCATATCTTGAAAAAATTCTTACAATGAAATTAAGTTACATTATTTCATTAAATTGTTATTTAATATCTCAAGGAATAATGCAGTGAGTGAGGTGGCAGAACGATAGTACTTTGGACTTTTATTCAGGAGCATCAGTGTTAGATTCCCATCCCGGTCATCCTGATGAATATGTTTTGCTAGGTGACTCCCGGCAAATGCTGGAATGGTTTTGTAATAATAACTGTGGATGTTGCCTGACTTAGTCCCTATCAGTACATTAAGTTACTTTGCGTGCCACCTTTAATGACCTTATTGTGGTAGAGACATAGGTAGAACTTCAATAAAAAATGTATGTAACACTGCCTATGAACAGACCTGTAATAATGGTTTTCGTAAGGTTTGGCATTGCAGTTTAAAATGAAATAACAATTATGATTAAAGATGGCAACTGCTGGAAATTAACCATTATTTTCTTCTATATTCCATGAACTTAAGTTTAAAAGTAAGTGGAAATTGTTACGGTAGTAATGCAGGTGTAATGACAGCTGCTTTTCGCGATTTGAATAATTCTGCTTTAGTTGTATTTTATAATTAACAACCTCGCCGCAGAATCATCAGGATTATAACGATAAAGTTCAGAACCATGCTTGACCCACTGCACATTTTTTACAAAAAAAAAAGTTGTATAAATGTATCCATAGCTTCACGTGCTTCACAGAAATGTTAAGTGCATGTTACTTTAGATTTCTTGTTGAAATATAAATCTCGAGTTCTTGTTAATGGAAGTTGATTTATAAAATATAAATTCTTCATGGGAACTTAGCACGTCACAATTCTCTCAAAATTTAGATTTTTTGCAGACACCCTTCCCCCCTCCCCCTCCACACCCAGATATGCTACGGAGTCAATTATTTTAATAGTTCGAATCAAAAGAGAAATATTCATGTATCTGCAGTGTATAATTATGGAATGTGTACTTTACATGCAGTAGTTTGTATCCCTGGCAGTGGGCAACTTGAAATGAGGTGAAGATTCTTAGCTTACAAAGCTGTGTTAGAGGTCCTGCAGTCTGTTTTGGGAAGCAAATAGTTACGGAACTGTTGGTGGCAGCCTTTCTGAAGTAGTTGATGGTGGAAAATTGTTTAATAAACAAGGCTTGTTAAATATTAGGCGTGATTTTAGTTGGGGCCTTGGTAGCTATAGGATTTCAAATGGTTATAGTTTATTTGTATCTACTATTAATATAAAGATTTTGGATGTGTTTGAAAAGTATATATAATTGGTGACCTAATGTAAACAATTTCAACAAATACTTGAAAGACTTCACCAATGCAAAATCCAACTGAAAATATAGGTTATTAGAGCAAATACACTTGACTAATACCAGACTGCTCTATGCAAATACTAAGAGTGGGCTTGTGAAAAACAACCTAGCGTTATGAGGAGAAACTAACATATTTTTTAAATATTATTTTTGTCTAATTAATGTACTTATTATTTTAACATGTTTTAATTTTTATGTATTTATCGTACCGCTATTTTTATTTTCTCCAAGCAACGAAAATATGTTCTCAATAGAAAAGTTTTTCCCAGATTTTTTATGTTGGTAGTTACATCTGAAATCAATTAAATGCGCGGTGCTGTTCTCTGATGGTTTGATGTGATAACACAATCCGAATTCTCGCCAAAGCGCTCAAGCTGTATATGAAGGTAAATGTCTTGACACTGACGAATAAAAAGTGACTCCCTTTTTGTCGCTGAGCGCTAGTAGAAATTTAGTGGAGGAATTGTCCTGTTTTGTATTTGGCTTAGCTGAAAATATGAAGTTGTTATCGGAATTGTGTTTATTACATAGAATAAAAATTTGAAATGTAATTTTGTTTTGGAACGCACATTTTTCTCAACCATAAAATTGTGTGTTTCAATCTTTATGTACACACACATTGTAACGATTCTAAAATGTTGTAGATCAAGAAATAATAGATATTGTTCGAATGTGTTTACTAAACAATAGTACATAGTAAATTTTTATCAGACGATATATAAATATTTCCACACATGCCAATGCATTTATGGACACTAAACATATATCTACTATAATAGCTTACCATATTAACATAGGCCTAATTTTATATAAATTATTGCGAAAATTGTAACTCCGCCAGATGTAAACAAGACAAATCTTTCACCAAATTACTACTAGCGCTCGGCGACAAAAAGGGGGTAATTTTCTCTTGTTGGAGAGCATACGCAGCGTCACGACCTCTTCCTCTTAGACCAAGATTATAGCTATAGCAATAAACAACACATACTAGATACAAAATGTAGTACAGTACAGTAAAACCTCTATGAAGTTAAATCTGTTTATAACAAAAACCTCTGCATAACGAAGATTGTATTTGGTCCAGGCCATGGTGCATGAGGAAGAGGTCTTGACACTGCGTCATGCTTTCCAGCGAGACTCCCTTTTTGTCTCGGGTAGTTCCGCAAACAATCAAGCGCTAGTAGTTTTTTTTAGTGAAAAATTTGTCTTGTTTACTTCTGGCGGTAATAATTTTTACAATTATTTACATAAAATTGTTATTGATGTTTCACAGCCATAAATGCATTGGTATGTGTGTGGAACTATTTATATAAGTTTTTTTTAAATAATATATATTGTTTTAGGACAGTATATGATTTAGTGCAGTGTACAGTGAATAAATTTTGTGAAATGTATGTATTTAGACAATTTTAACGATGTCAAGTTATTTTGTTGCTCCTGACTTGAAAGAGCGTATTCAGTGTGTCAATAATTATTGTACGTTGGTAGACTGTCGTGCCAGAAGGCAATACAGAGCAAACCATTTTTTAAAAGACCTGGTACTTTGTATACGAGTAACATTTTATTTCCACACATATGTAATACACACATTTAAACTAAATCGATTCTTTCCTGCCCTATAAGATTTTAGAATCGTTGCAATGTGTCTCTACGTGTAAAAGAGGTTATCGTTAAGCAGAGGCCAATGTAACTAGAATTGTAAGGTTATTTTCTTATTTTCTTTTACAAGTGGAATTGTTGAATATAATGACAAAATAGCCAACAGCACATTATGGACATGACAGAAACATCTGCAAAACTAGCCAAAACCACTGAATAGAAAGGTTAAGGTAGGTTAGGTTGGTGTACAATACCAACTTTCACTAAACGGAATTTAAAAAAAATATATTCTAACTAAACGCTGACCACTTGCAACATGACAAAAATAAGTCATTTGTAAAAAAAAAAAAACATAAAAAATTCAGGCAGTTTTGAACAGTTGACACCAACTTCACTGGCTACTTATTTTTACATTATCTGGATTTTCAATTTTTTTTCTGCAATAGCCTGCAAACAATTCCATTACCAACTACGTATTTTAACATGTGAAATCGTGCTAACCCAAATACAAATCTTCCACTGAACGACTACTAGTGCTGTGGTAGCTAGTGGAACTATTACGAGAAAAAGGAAGTCTTATTTTATTTCTCAGTGTCAGGAAATTTCTTTAGTAGACAATGGTCCAGTCAAAACTATATATTACAGAAGGCATTTGTCACTCCTTATAACAAACGTATTTTTGCGTCTTTGGCACAAAAACCCCCTTATAGAAAATGCATCGAGGAGTTAACAGTAGACAGTATTAAAAATGTTTCAAGTTTTTCTTTTTTTACATAATTCTTTTTGTACATTATGTATTTATGAAGATAAAAGATACAAGAAAATTAGAAGATTAGCATGTTGTAAGTCTCGCAGCAAGAATATTTTCCATAATCAGAATGATAATCCAGTTAGCTATTGTACATTCTAACAATATTTGCTGAGCTGTGACACAGAAACTGGTATTTGAAATACTATTAGTGGAGCATTGTTTAATATATGAACTTTTTTTAAGTGGCTGCAAATATGTTTGGTAATATACAACCGGTAAGAAAATCAGTACTGTATGTATTTTTACAATTATATTGCCCAAGCCCTGTAGAATGTCTTAAAAGTAATACCTTTTTTACGGTGTTAACACCTAAAATATCAATCAAAATGTAATTTCCATACCAGCTACTACTAAGTATAAATACAAATTACCTTTATAACAATTGTACAAATATTAAGTCCCTTCAGTTTTGTTATAAATAGGTTTTACAGGTTAGACTTTATAAACACGGGAAACTATGCTTATTATTGAAAATCAGTAAAGGTTATATGTTTATAATCTTATTTATAGGCCTACTCAGATTGTTTGGAAACGTTCGTTAGATAAAACTTCATTTTCCACGCCACAGGGTGCGATGTCAAATGGTGTGTGGCTCTAATTGTTAATTAAGTTTTAATGATGCTAGATTTTTTTCTTGTTTATCTATTTTGTATTGTCTCAAAGTTCTCATCACAGTTTCTACAATATTCAGCAATTTAAAATAATTGAATGTCATCTATAAAGTTTAGTTTAGTAATTAGTATATCTGTGGTGTCAGTTTACTAGGCCTACGAAATATTATTTGGACATGATTGTAGACATAAAGAAAGTTTAGGGAAACGTTCTAGTGTGTAAATTTCTTGGAATTAAAAATAATTCTGTTTGACAAAATTATTTCTTGAGTGATTGACCACCGAGTCGTTTGACTTACCTATGTTAAATTGTTTTTTTTTTATAGCGGAAATGGATATTTTTGTATTTATTAATTTTTTTTTAAGGTTTTCATAAAAATGTTCCTCTGCTGTTTTTGCAAACACCGAACCAGTAGATTCAAAATTCACTTGGACCATCGTAGATTTCATTCAAATTTATACAGACATTTTCACTGTGGCTTTAACGGGTGCAGTAAATTTTTCTATGCTGAGTAGTCACTCAGAATGCATCTGATGAGAATTCACAAGCTAATAATTCAACGAGGAACTGCAGAAAAGTGTACAAAGACTGTTCAGAATAGTGTAGCAAAATTTGTTTGTAAAGTCAACTTGTGTAAGAAAGAACATGATAGCTATCCATCTCTTTTAAAACATCTAAAACACCACGTAAAATGTGGCAACGCAGTACCATGTCCATTTCAAACAAGTAAAAGAAAATACAAAAATGTAAATTCTTTCACAAGTCATTTGTACCAATTTCACCAGAACTTTCATCAACACTACATAGACGCATCAGATTCATTGTTACAGCAGAAGGTCAATGATGAGGTAGATGATGTTTGCGAGACAAATGATTGTTCTGATAGCATGGATCTCTGGAAACTGTTGATGACAGTTGCAATGTGGCTGAGGAATATCAAGACTGTACGTACCTTCTCAACTTGGCACAGCTGTACCTGAAATTAGAAGCAGAATTCCTTGTTCCTGCCAGCACAGTTCAGTTTCTTGTCACAGAGCTCAGAAATATTCACACAATGGGACTTGATGTAGTTAAAAAGAATTTAAACGAACATCTCTGCAAGGAAAATTTTTCAGAAGATAGCACAAAGCAAATTAAAGATCCCTTTGTTGTACATTATGATCAACTTTCGACAGATTATAAAAGAAAACAATTTTATAAAAAAAGTATGAGCTATGTTCAGCCAAAGCAAATTCAACTGAAAAGTGTGAATTGTAACAACAGACATTTCCACTATGTTCCTGTTATCAATACTGTTAAAGCTCTGTTTGAAGATAAATCACTGAAGAGTGAGTTGTACAGGACGTGTCAGAATGAAATTGATATTCTGGAGGATTTCACAGATGGCAATGTTTATAAATCAAAATCCTGAAGCACTTCGTATAATCTTGTACCAAGACTTTTTTTGCAATTGTCAACCCGATTGGAGCTGCTAGAGTGAAGCATAAGTTACTTGCTATCTACATGAGTGTAGGTAATTTACCAGCCTACTTGCGCACCCACATAAACAACATCCAGCTTGTAGCTATCTGTAAAGAGAAATATTTCCATCATGAGCAGGTGTATGGCCGTATAGTTGAAGATCTTAAGAGATTAGAAAATGGAATAGAAGTGACTTCTGGAAAGGTTATTAAAGGTTCTCTTGTGTTCATTGTTGGTGATAATCTCGTAAGTCATTATCTGGGAGGATTTGTTGAGAATTTCAGTGCTGCTGAATATTTTTGCAGGTATTGCTTGGTCCGTAAGAGTAAATTTTTAATGAAAAATACTGCAGATGACATTGGTCAAAATGTGGACGATTACCAAACCAGCCATGCTTTATCCTTTGATAGTGTTGCTGATTCACATGGCCAAAGTGATGATAAATGTGACAGTGCAGATAGTGATGATAATGGCAGTATGGCTAGTGACTGTGATTCTGACAATAGTAGCAGTATTAGCAGTGACATCTCTGATGAAAATAACCAGCTTGACGAAGACAATATTGCATATTACACACCATTGTATTGTGTAAGTAGAACTGTAGAATCATATAATTTGGCCCTTGAAAAAATTGGTTCCGCAAAACATTATCAGGGCATTAAATTTGACTTATATTTTAATAAATTGACTGGATATCATATTTGTATGCCTTGGCTTCCTCCTTGCTTAGGTCATGATCTACACGAAGGCGTTGTAGCATTCGATTCTGCTCTGTACATACAGTATTTTGTTGGCAAGGGATGGTTTCTTAACACACATATTGGGGCATTCCAATATTCAACTCATGACCAGCGAGATAAGCCCGCTGGAGTTCCAGAAAGGTATAAAAAAGAATAGTTGGAGGGGCGTGGCAAGTCTGGATTTTTCTACGGCTGCTTCCACTTCTGGTTGGAGATATGATTGAAGACATCAATGATGAAGTTTGGCTGTGTTTGTTGAAGTTGACGGAGATAGTAGAAACTGTTTGTTCGCCAGTGATACATGCATATTTTGTGGGCTATCTGCCAGTGATAATTCATGAGTATCTAAGTTTACGCACACGACTTTTTCCACTGATCAGCCTTCGTCCAAAACACCACTTCCTGACACATTACTCAGATCTCATTCTGCAATTTGGTCTTCTGATGAAGGTTTTCTCACCCTCAGATTTTGAAAGGTGTGTGAGGGCTCTCAAAAATTATAAGAATGTTACGTTGTCCCTAACAGAAAAACATGAACTTCATCACAGCCTGTTAAGATCAGGGGCTGGTTTGATTACTTCATTGAAACTGTATGAAGAGGAACACTTTCGACCAGAAATCTATGCACAAAACTTACAGACTGCAGCGGGAAGAGTGAAGCTGCAAGGCAGTGTTTTGGAATGTTCTAGAGTAATGGTGAAAGGCATAATCTATAAGAAGGGTGATACAGTTTCTGTCTTAAAACAACTATATCAGCATGCAGTTGAGATGGGGAGAACTGTAATCCTGTTGTGTGATGAAAATGAGAAGGTTAACTTACTTGTAGAAGCCTTGGTCACAACTTTCGAACCTACAGCTCGTTAATATCAATTGGGAGTCTTACATCATTATGAATGTGTGCCAGTTGACAAGTTATTGGCACGAGATCCTCTACATATGTACCGTTTGGATAATGTGCCTTATGTTAAGCTCAAGTATGGACTTTAGAAGAGAAATTTGAGCTCTAACAAATGATCCAACATGTACAATAGAATGATGACTTCACCAACAACATTGTATGGACTAGTTTAAAATTGTTTATTTTAAATTATTTGACTGTTTATATTTCTAACTATTATTAAGAATGTTGTCTTTGCAGATTGAAGATGCCTCTTTTTCGGGTAACTGGGCCTGATTGGATCAAAAGGATTCTTATTTCAAAATATAGCTTGCCAGAGATTGCTACAGTGGCACGTGAAAAACTGAAACTGCCACAAGGCCACTGTTCGGTAAGTACGAAAATATTCAATATAAAGTTTTTTTTTGTTTACCTTGTACAGTAGTGTGCATTAATTGTGTAAATAAATTAGTCATTTTTTATTCCTGCAATGAAGAAAAATTACGGGTAACTTCTGTGGTTCAGTAATATGTTGTATTGTTAGAAATCTGGTTTTATTCTGTTAACCTATTTAATCAAACCTTGACGACTTGAGCATATTGAATGACGGTCGAACAGAGCTTCTACTTGATATACATTGCGGCTGTTGAGAACATTGTAAATACAGACATACTATACAATAATTTAATAGTCATAATGCTTTGGCTATCTCCACATGAATTTACAACATACTGATGAAAAGGCTCCAGCAAGACTAACATGAAGATTAGCATTTATAATGAACAATAAATACTAGCACCCACACGCTCAAAGCAACTCAATAAATGTTACCACTTTATTAACCCTTTTCAAACATTCTCCAAAATTTCATGATATATTTATTACATTGCAATGGGATCAAGAACATGTAAATGTAGCAAGACATCTCGCTGATGTCGCTAAGAGGCCGGATCCAACTACCACACACTAGTCAAACGAACTTGGTTAGTGTTGACTAGATAATTCAGTTGCAAGAAAATTTATGACCATAAGTAATGACACATCCTCAGGCTCCTTAAGTGAGTATTCTTTCAAATTTAGAAGTTAGCAGTATTCACTCTAAAATATTGGTCAAGTACCATAACTATGTCACAAGCTCGTAATTCTCCATCTGCACTGTAAATATTGGCAACCACATGCTGATGGTTTGATTCACAAGTGTCAAAAACTGTGTGAACCAAATTACAATGTTACATTAACATCCAAAAACAATTATATATTCACTGTGCCGAAACAATTTTTGTGGCGCGGTGCATAAACCAGATATAGAATGAAACTACCTACAATAATTAAACCTAACATGTGATGGCAGCTGCCTTTACACATCACGGGGGCCAATTCCCCATTTATCAGACAGCAGCAGTTCACGTTCTCACATTTATGCAGTAAGAAGACTGAAAACTCTTGCAGAGGTTGCTAGAGGCCTAGCCCATTTACATTTTGAGGGCCTCTCTCATGCAAGGGAAATAAATAAGTACAAAAATAAGTAATGTCACTTATATTTCAGTAAGTAGGGCCTCGCAGCAATACAGGTAAGATGTGACATGGTACTCGTATTTAAATACCTGTTCTATCATTCAAAATTCAATTTCATATCCTAAAATTAGAGGCCTTCTTTAACTGTCCTGCTGCTTCCTCCTCCCTTCCCTACAATCTGGATAGAGCATGGTAGGCTCGGACACACATCACAGTGGTTCACTTGGTCAGAGCTTACTTCTGCGCATGTACAGAGAGGTGGTTTATGGTGTCAAAAGCATGTAACCTCAGTAAATTTGAGAAATCTATGTCCCAATATAACAACGAATTCCCTATTCTACCCTTACGATACATGAGGCCTGGTGGCTTCAAAGACGTATATATAAATAAATAATACTTTTATTCTTGTATTTTCAGTGGCTTGTGTTTAATGTATAATTTTAACGTGTTTTCATTTAAGTTGACAAAATCTATTTTATCTTTCCAACTAATAGATTGTTCTCGCAGAGGATGGCACAGAGTTAGAAGACGATGGTGTATTTTTTCCATTGGCTGACTCAGCGAGGGGCCAACCAATACTCCTCATGATACTACCAAAGGGAAATAAGTGGTGTCCTGAAGCACACAGTCAATTGCTACATTCAGGTGGAGGTACGTAAAATTAAAGTGCTTATTTAATTTCTGGGGTTGTGCACAAGCGACATTTTCTCAACAAAATTAAAATCCAAAGAAGTCATAACTCTAGAACTCAAAATTTAAAGGCCCACATTCTAGTCTGATGAACTGCCCTGCAGTTTTTTAAAAGAAGGGTTCAAGTACTTCCAAAACATAATATTAATTGCAAATTATATTTCCGAACCCTCTAACATGGCAAAAGCAGCCTTTTCGTACAGCTATATCATGAAATATAGTGCCCAGTTTAAATAAGAATTAACTTGAACATGCAGTGAACTTTGGTACCGGTACATACTTTCCAGCAATAAAATCATATCATCGCAGCTTTGAAAAAATCTCATACTTTCAGCAATTCAATGGAAACACTGCATGCTAGTTTAGCACCTTGTGCATAGGTGTAATGTTAAGACTACAGGTGATGTGAGCACTCAAAAAAGCACTGATAAATTTCTATTTTCTGCTATTTATGTCTTTCTGTCAAATGTAAACTTAAATATTGCCACATGATTTTACTTACATAGACTTGTATAATGATTAGCTCTATATCAGGCTACACTATAAAAATGTTACCTACAATATATATTCATTAAATGAACAAGGGCTGAATATACGCTATAATCAATAGTAATTTTAGTTATAAATACCTCTGAGTTAACATCTTATAATACTGGTTTGTCAGTTGACTCTGATACAACACGCACTATTAAGCCGGAGTTACAATTATCCGTCTCGCCCGTCAGTCGACCGTCCGTCCGTCAGTCACGTGACCTTCAGCCAATCAGAAGCTTCTAATATTTCTATCCGTCCGTCCGCCGAAAGCTTGACAAGCTTTAACTTTTGACGGACGACGGATGAAATAACAGCCTTCTAAAGATGGCGGCGATCGTTTCAACGGTTGCATTTTAAAAGAAGGCTGCGAGGTTCGATTTATTTTACATTTTTTTTTGCTTATTGCTGCACATCAATGACTTTAAAATATGACAGATAATTTTGGCATACGGAAAACATTAAAATACTAAGATAAATTATTTTATTTATATAATGATTACTCAAATTAAAACTGAAATAATTTTATTAGTAAATATTATGCTCGCAAAATTTATGTTTGATGAAAAATAGTTGTTGTACGTACTAGC
>PNEQ01065206.1:0-31477 GCA_003012365.1 Medauroidea extradentata
TCCCCGCATACACATACCGGATCCTACTTTAGATGAGCAGTGCAAATGTAACTTCAAAATTAACCCTGAGATACATAACCTTACTATTAAATAGCTGAAATTCATTATGTCACTACTGACGTCAGTTATTCCACTCTTGCACCACATACTTGCATTGTGCGGTCTTGCATAGAGAAAGAGGTAGCTGCGTGTGTGGCACTGTGTTGCGTAACAAGTGCGCACCTAGATCCTCATCCTATCTGCTGGCGAGTGAACGTGTATCTAAGTACCCAGTCTACACAGCATGGCAGCGGAAAGCAAAGGAACTAATTCACAGATAGTACTTCGCATCTCCAGTAAAATGCGGTGCAGTGCAGAGTGTTCTAATGATTAATTATATTATTGATACGTAGAATGCAATTGTGGCCAGCAAGATTATTTCTTCGCATCCTGAGAAAAAACCAATGAAATTATAAAAAAAAAAAAACGTAATTATATTATTAATACAGATTTTTCACAATGAATACATTACCGTGAACAATTTGTTCCTCCGATGCTAAAAAACGTTCTTAGTACAAAGTATTTTTAGCTGAGTGTGACTACCTACAAGCAACAAAGGCAGAAGCGCACGTATTTAATTATTATTTTATCGTAGTCTCAAAGGCTTTTAACTCAGTTAGTACAGAATTTTTTAAACGTATTTTTATGGGAATTACTTGATTTTTTGTTGGTCGAGTGGGTGGGAGAGAGACGGAAAGATTTGACGGCTCGGCGGTGTAGTCATCATTTCTCACGTGTCAATTGTGCGCTGGCGGCCTACGTATTAACAATAAATGAGTTTTGTTAGTGTTTTAAAACTACCTTAATTTCCGACGAAACATGATTGAGGATTTAACTATTTTTTGCAGGGATGGGCGGGGGATGGGGTGCAAAAATATGAAGTCGGATTTAACAAAACATCGTTTTAAAGTAAACATTTTCAGATCTCGTGGCATTTAGTTAAATCAGGGTTCTACTGTATACTGAAAACTGTACCGGTCGCCTGCTATTCGGACATTGGGGGGCGTGGGGAGAAGATGTGCCATAGACGTAAGTCAGTGGAGGTGTCGTAGACATGCCTTAAAAAGTGTATGGTATATAATTCAGCACTAAAAACATTAGTTCAGAATTGTAGGTTTCTCAATGCAAATTTGCAAAAATGAAATCAGCAATCCTACACAATAGTTTTTGCCAACATTTAAGCAAAATATTTTCTCTATTAATAGGTATATATCTGAAGAAAAATCTACAACACCGCAATTTTGTACATTTTATTGCGGCGCAAGAGATCACGTTTAACAAATGCATCATTCTGGGTATATGTTTGCTCAATAAGTTGGCAAATATCATTACCTAGGATTGTTATTTTGCAGTTTTTTTATGTTCAATTTTAAAAAAAATTTAGAAATAAACTGAAGAATTCAATGTTTATTTTTCTGCCATGCTGTCTTAAGGGATTGCCTTACAGACATGAAAGGCTTATGTCTAATGGGTTGTGCCTTAAAAGTCAAGTCTCCCTCCTACATGTTGATTTATTGGTTCTTGCATGATTTTTTTTCAAAACTGAAAATTCTAAATGTACTACAAAATTAAATTTTGTTAACTTTTATAAAAAAGACATAGTTATGAATTCGTAGTTTACTTCTTATAATTTACTGTTTAAGATAAATAGCTATGTTTCCATTGTGGTACTTTTGTTAGGGTCGTGAAACAAAAATAGGCATGGAAAATCAATAAATCAAAACAAGGAGGAGGGGGGAGAAGACTGACTTTTAGGGCTCCTGTAGAGGATATGTTTGTGGAAGAGTATGTCTTATGGGAATACCTTAAGAGTGATTGAGAGATTTTGGTCAGCGCTCAACATTGAGGTCTTCAGCGCTGGTGAGGGGTGATATAAGGTGAGTATGGAGCAGTGCCGGAACAATAGGGCGGGTGAAACGGAAGATCTCTGTGAAAACTCGCTGACAAACAGGACAGCAGGGGGTACCACAAAAGTTTGGTAGAGGGGGTATGTCTTAGTGGTATCTGGGGAGAGGGTTGGGAAAACAAGCTACGAGAGGGGGTATGTCTTACAGGCATGCCTTAAGGGCAACTGAAGGGAGAATGTCGTACAGGCAAGGGGTATGATATTGAAAAGACAAGGAGAGAGGGGTACGCTTGTGGTAAATGTCATCAGGAGAAGGGTTAGAGGTATGCTATAGGACAGATGGAGAGAGAAGGGGTATGCTTGTGATAGGGTATGTCTCAAGCTTGTGGTGTATCACAAGCCTGTGGTAGGGGTTGTCGTACGGAGATGGGATTGGGAGTGCATCAGGAGAGGGGTATGTGTTAACAGCATTTGGAAGAATGGTATCTCTTAAGGATAATTCAAGAGACGAGGTATGTCTTACGGGTATGCCTTAAGGGCAACTGGGCTATGACAAGCTTGTGGTGTACCACAAGCCTGTGGTAAGGGGTATGTCTTACAGAAATGACTCGAGGGATAGACTACAGGAGGGATGGTATGTAATATGGTACGTCTTAATGCATCTGGGAGAGAAGTGTATTCTTTAAGGGACAGAGAGAAGAGGTCAAAGCGGTACATCTTACAGACATGGGCGGGCTATGTTTCAAGGGGTACCTATAGAGTATTTAATAGGGAGGGAGTATGCCTTAAGAGTGCTGAGTATCCCCCACTATGGTGGATTATGCATAGAAAAGGAGGATGTCTTTATAGAGGAAGGCTAAAACTAAGGTGTGAGGGTAAGGGTTAAGGACAGCAGGGAGAGGAGGACAGGATATTCTACAGCTCGGGAATATGAAGTGTGTTTTAAGGACATGCAACAAATCTGAAGTAGAGGATAGGGTTATGAATAACAGGCAACTGGTGAGAGGGGGTGCATCTTAAGGGGTCATTTACGAGCATCTGGGGAGAGCTGTTAAGAGTACCAGATAAGAAAAAAAGAGAGGGGTAGAGGAAAAGGGGTGTGTCTTACAGGTATATTACAAGCATGTGTAGAGGTGGGTATGTCTTACAGATGTGTATAAAACATGTGGTGTACCACAAATATTTGCTAGGGGGTATGTGTTACAGGTATGCCTAAAGGACAAGAATGAGGAAGAGTATGCATACAGATGCAATGACAAAAGGGAGTATACCTGCATCCTCTTCCTGGAGAGGGCCAGTAAGACTCCTTCGAGGGGAACCTCTGGAGGGCCAAACTCCCCTCATCTCCTGGGTAGAATCAGATAAACCACTTTTTCTACCTTCAAAAAGCAACATATCCACATCCTTCATTTCCCCTACCCTTCTGGACCCTTTATAGGCTGTGTCAGCCTATCACTGCTCCATGGCACTAAGGTACTATCTGTACCAAAAGGGTCATCCAGTCAATCACACAACACCTCCCCTCCTGGGCAGGGTCATCAAAACTACTTCCCTACCTCCTCTCCTTATCACCTCTATCCACTTGGGAGGGGCCTAAACCCATCAGCTAATCAAAGTCATCATATATCTTAGATACTATTTGTACCAAAAGGATCAAGTAACCTACCACATGCCAGGACATGCCTTCTGGAGACAACCCCTCGGCTAATCAAAGGCCTTGAGCAACCCACTGAAGGCTGGTTGCCCTAAGTTGGCCTAGAATTCTTGCAATTGTACTACTCTCGGACTCCATGACAATCCCAAGAGAAAACAAGTTCAATCAAAACTATGCCCTAAGCCATGTAACTTCTGTTACTGGGCTGTGACTTGGGCAGAACCCTTCAATATCTGTGAAAACAGTTAAAATCTATTAGAATGTAATGCCTGAGTTAATATCATTACAGAGAAATGATACTAAAAAAAACCAGAAGTATCTGAAAGGAAAACATGTGCATTTCTAACCGTCCCACAATTGATTTGTGGCACAACATCTGCCAAGATGTCTGAATCTGCATAAAACTTGGCATTTAAAGAAAAATGACCCATTAAAATTGGCAGAAAACTTACAATTACACCAAATTTTGCTGTCTATTTTTTATTGCATGAGTCACCATTTTTAGGAGTCCTTAGTTATTCCACTGCAAGTTTTCTAACAATGGAATTAATTATGTAATAAGTAAGAAAAACTATTTCCAAATTATATCAGCCAAAGGAGGGTGTTTGTTTACGTCAAACTACTTGTGCCCAAGGTGGTTTTTTTATACATGTAGGCAAAAGTGATGACAAAACTATATTTAATTATTTAATACCCATTTATTTACTTTACAATAGAACCACACCAAGTGTCGACCACAATAGTGCAATGATTACTCTCTGGGCTGATATTGGAAAACTAAAGTGAGTTCTTCAATAATCTTTCGGGTTAGTATAATATTGTTTCTCAGATTTTGTATGGAACTGTCGATTCTTTATCGAAATATAATATGTTGTCTAATAAATAGTATTTTGTATTTCATTACGGATGTTAGGTTCATATGCAATAAGTAAATTTATACACCAAAAAATACTTCTGGGCTATTGTGTGGTTTTGGTTTAGCGTGCCAGCAAAAAAACAATTATTTATGTTGTATATCAGTATAACATAAGCCTACTGCAGTACTACTTACCACTAATGACGTGTTCATTACGTAATATGTGAAGTAACGAGTGGTTGAACATGCACAAAATAAACACACTTAGCCTAAATGCAAGCTTAGCCATATATGACCAATTATTTTATTGTACGTACACTATCCTACTAGATCACATAAATAAATCACTTTAGTAATTCACATTCAACTTAAATCACTGTTTCTTCCGTTCAAATATGCCATTCCAGACATTGTATTAATATGGTTGCGAAAACGAAAAATAAATTATTTAAAAAATTAATAAAACATTTTTCTGTCAGACACTTATAAAACTATCTAATAGTATTGTATAAAAAAATACATGAAATATGCAGGTTTTGAACCCGGATCCTTAAAAATAGTAGCCAAGTACCATAACCAATACGTTACACTTTACACAGTGAGAACCATGCTAGCTTAGGCCTTTATAAGACTTTATAAGACTTGCCTAGATGGCTTGTGACGTGGACCAATCAAAATATATTTTCAGCCGCCTGCTGCTTCCCCAAATTTTGCTTGTTTCCCATTTCTAAACAATAGTGGTTAGATGAAAAATTATTTTTGTTATCTTCATATTTCTACATTGTTAACAATATGGCATACATTTCAACATATTTAAAATTTCGTGCAAGGGGTCCATTGTGATTCCAGTTCTGTTTGCTACTGACTATATAAGGATGCTGTGTGAATTTAACATAATTTTATTATTTTTGGAACTGTGTGAGTTGAAAAAAATTTTCCTGACTTTTCCCAATTTCCCGAGAGAAAACATTTTCCCGCCTGAATTTTTCCCAAAGGGTAAATTTGCTTTCCCACACACCACTAACACAAATCCATAGTGACAAATTTGCAAATAATAAATTTTATCAAATATTTATTTAAGTGAACAACACGGAAGGGTTTAAAGAATATCCTCTCTCTTTTCTTTCATGTATGCACACATATGTACATATTGTATATGTGTGTGTATATAATACAAACAAACACAAGCATACTGTTTTCCAATAACCACAAATTGTAAATATCACAACTAGCACACTATCCGTATTAACGCATACCCCTGTGTGAGGGTTTGTGTGCCTGACCTTGTGGGATATCCAAATGAGCACAGTCGAAACCATCGCCAGTGTAGCCGGGTAGGCAGCGACACTGATGTGCACCTCTGTCGTCCTGAACACACTCTGCGTCTGGGTGACACTGCAGCTCCAAGCATGGGTCCACTCCTACCCACACACAATACATACTGCTCAGGCTCTCTCTCACATTAACTGAGTAATGTTGACCAATTTCAGCCTAGCAACCAGGTGTGCTCACCCAGTTCCTGGAAGAATTAAAATTAGAGTGTGACTGTATTTATTGCTAATACTTTACATGAGTGTACACATGCGCGTCTGCAGTTGAAGTGTGTGACAGAGACAGTATGACATTTTGCATGGGTCGGCATGGGCCAGTCAAAAGACATTCAGTAAAAAAAAATATTAAACCTTTCTTTGTAATTTTAAGGATTATTAGGTTTTGGAAACCAATATTTTAAAATGAGACTTAATAAATGAGCATAAATTTTGTATTTATTCATTAGAAATGTACTTAGTTTTTGTTTTTGGTAAAGTTTAGTTGCCATAGTGTGTTGAGTGGCTGCCAGGGACGCTGAAGTGGAGAAGGAAGCACTACTGGTGTTAGGTGGCTATTATGTGTTTTCATTCTCTTCTGTAAGTACAAGTCAGGTGGTTCGGTATTGTCAGCAATGGCTGACTACATTTGGTGTGGTATCAGATTTGCGATCTACAGACAACATGTTGTGTAATGGTATATTTTGCTCAATATTATCAAGGTCCTCAGATAACGTCCCTGCAGTGGACTATAGTTCTTGATTGTGTGACCTAGAGTTCGCTGTTTTCGCTGCTTATACACATAGCTTACACACACTGTGTAATGGTTGTCAATTTTTCTTAGTATTAAGTATGCTAAACTGTACAAAATATTAATTGTTATTAGGGTACAAGTTAAATTGCTGCTTCGTAAAGCACGGTCGAATGGCTTACAGTTGTTTCAATACTGTCCAGGATGGAGACTAAATATCAAATCGTGTCATGCATATCATCATTTGATTTATTCACATTAAAATGCAAAAGTTGTAGCATTTGCGGGGCAGGGTTTTTTTATTATTGGTGAATTAATGTTTTATGTAATCTTAACTTTCTAACATAATACTTAAATATGTAATTTTTGCTTCAATGAGCTCGGTTCCAGAAGGGGAAAGTAAAGAGGCAGTTTTTGTTTCTCGTATGTTCTAGATAGAGTGTAATGTTTGTTTATGACCAGGTGGCCTTGGTAGGAGGCAGTAGCATTGTTTTCTTTTTGTGTTCTGGTTTTTTTCCACTGGAGTTTAGGCGCTGCTTGTTTATTATGCGTAGTTTTTAGTTTTGCCCTAGAGGGTTCTAGATAATGGAACGAATGATGAGGATCACGCCACCGAGCACTAGCCAATGAGAGCACGACATGTGGCGCTCCTTCGCCCCTTGTTCTGGAATGTTTGCCTCCGCCACGTTTAGTCAAAGTCGTGACGCGATCCGGACAGGACATGCACGGGGCTGCGGCCCAAATATTTCCATGAAGTGAAGTTCGGGAGCAGTTAAATTTAACATGTACAGGTAGCACCGTGGCCTTTATTCTTTAACCTTTCTTTTACGAAATCGTTTGAACTCTACAAAATTTGTTTCCGCCCGAACATGTAGGCCGTTAGGTGCTGAGAGCCAGAATGGCTACTAATTCTTCTTCGCCGCGTGTTTATTCTCCATGTGCTAAATTTTCTGACTTTACCTTGTTTAAACGTCTGATATAGTCTTGCTGCGTTTCTGCTTGTAATTTTCTGTGAACCGGATCCACCTTGCTAATTCTTGAACAGTGTATTTCGTGCCAATGTAAACTGAAATCTAATAAACCAGAAGGCTTTGATAATATTGACCTACATTATTTTGGGACTAACCTTTTTAATTTCGTCAGTGTCTGTGGAAATTCCAAATTGGGTCTACAATGTAACATAACCTACCAAAGTATTTCCAGCAAATTCTGGAGTACTTGACGACAGATCAAGAGACATGGTCCTGCTTTTAACCTATCCTTTTTGGCTGGATTATCATAGAGCTAGTGCACTGGTCTAGGAGACTGGTGTGCGACAATCTGGTGCCCAACATGGGGCAAAGTTACAAGGTGACGACGAGATGTCACATCTGGTGCCCAACATGGGGTCGATACCTGAACAACAAAGGTTTTTCACTTACTGAGGGAGTATGGTCAGCCTGCGGGAGACAGCTATTGGTACAGGGAAAACAACGGCCCGTGAGAAGTGGATCTGATGCTGAGAACATCGTGGGAGCAACACACCAGGGAACTGCAAGTTTAAATCATCATTTGTCAAGGTTGTGTCCAACTTTTAGAGTTATGAATTTATAAAAAAAATAGTAATAATAAAAACTGTAAATTCACATTGAAAATCAAGTTAATTGGAAAGCAAAATAAAAGCCTTTGTGTATTTTGTGATGGTAACGATATAATTATATTTAACAGGCAATAGTGCAAAGCTTTCATGGAAGTAAATTTTAATGCAAATTGTATTGGACATAAGTTTAATGGTTATGATACAATGAAAATTTTATGTTACTTTAAATTTCATTTTGGCAAAGGGTGAAAAATTTGTATTATTTATTTTGCTAATTGTTAACCTTGAAATTTGAAAAATCTGTAGTCAAGATGTCGGAAGGGGAAACAAGTTTTAGGGGTTTATTCTGCAGAGAATGTAGAGTGTAGGAAGGATGAGGAGAACACACAATTAGGGGATCAAGTTCATAGATTAAATGAGGGAAACAAAAATGAACTTGCACTAATATTGGAAATAATTAATGGTCAGAACAGGAGAAAAGACAAGCTGAACGGGATAAAAGATTTGCTGAGTTCAGGGAAAAAATGAGAGAAAGGTGTGATATTATCTGTGAGGGTTTAAATCAAAGAGTTGTACAGTGTGAGGGTGAGATATAGAAGGTAGCGAGCAAAGTACAGGAAAATGTAAATGTAATTAAAGATTGTGAGGTTAGGACAAAACAAATTGAAACATGTGGAAACAGGGTAAATGATGGAACAGGAAGGGTAGAAAACCGAACAAATGGGGATAGTGTGTATCAAAAAACAGATAACAGAATGGTATAACACTAATGAGGATGTAACAAATTTAGGTAAACATAGAACTTCATCAAGTGGAAGAATTCAATGAAGGGGACATACATGCAGGAATTATGTAAGCAAGGGAGAGAAGAAAATGATACAGGTGTTGGAGTACTTGTGTAATGAGACGTCACCAGCGTGAGCTGTGGAAGCTGGGACAGTGACATCACGCGGTCCTACGCTCCAGTCACACCGCCACGTACTGCGGAAGGGCACGTGCGTGACACCCTTCAGCAGGGCCTACCAACCGCGTGGTATGAGGTCGTGACAACCGCGATGGACAACAAGACGCAAGCCTGCAGTGATATGCCCATGGCCATATGCAGCAAGTGCACTCGCACCAAGCACATCAACCTGCTGGACCACAACACCTGGGACCTGATCCTGTGTCAGTGCATACCAGACAATACGGACCTGCCAACATCACCAATGCAGCGATGCACACGAGAGAAGTGCGACAGTCAAGGTAAGCATTGGGTGGAATGTCAAGAGTGTTTGCGTGGGGTACACACATGGTGCATGAGTCACGATGAGTACAGAACATATAGGGACGGTATTTATTCAATTGTCTCATGTGTAGGCCAATTAACCTAGGACAGTAACAGAACATTGTAAAACCATTCAACCACCAGTCAAACAGCCCGTAAATCAGTCAGTGCAGTCCGTAGATGAGGGTGTTCATAGTGAGGTGAATCACCAATCATTCCACAATAACAGTGACGGAACCACTCCATTCAGGGGCTTCCAACCTGACGTTCACTCCACACCCCGAAGGTGCATACCACAGTTCACCAAGAGCAACAACATCAGCCTAACCACGTCACCATTTCTAGGGTTCATGCCAGTAGGGCACCCTAACACGACCAAAGGGTCAGACTTCAGAGGATTCAGCCTGCAGAGTGCAGTCAGCGTCAGTGCATGCACCGGGACTCACACCACAGAGCATGATGCAACGCCAAGACGCACAGGACAGGCAGTGCGCAGACTGGCTGTCAACACAGCATGACCACCACGGGGACGCAAACTGTGTAGAGAGCCACCACTTGCACCACCCACACCATACTCAACAGAGGAGCCATCACAACCTCAACGGAGGCGAGTCGGGTTGCCCCCACATCCATGTCCTGTCTGTCCGCGGACAAAGGTGCCACTTCAAGCCCGGGCAGGTCAGCGAAGAGTGGAGATGACTTGGCCGCGTCGTCATGGTCTCTGCAGGAGGGGTCGCTTGCGTGCCGTCATGATCTTCGCAGGAGGGGTTGCTTGACGCCGGCTGCAGGGCCAGCATATGGGTTAAGCCCATAACAGTGCGAGTATAAATACCAAATATATGAAAACATTAATAGCTATTTTAATGTTTCAAATAATTAATTACAAGTTTATCACACAATGAAATTATTTTTCTTTTGAAATCAAATCCATGTATGCCTACTTATTTAAAGAAAATGAAAGCTGTTTCCTATTCTACCTAAGGTATGCTTTGCCTATTTATAACAAATTGGCCTACAGTGTAAATTAATGCAGTACACTGTAAGATATGACATACGTAGAATCATGTTACGTACTTGTTATTACTTTTTGTAAATACTAGCCCACTGTACTTGATGTGGAAAATATGTAACCATGTGTGGACAACTTGTACACCAGCAAATATAGGGCCTTTTGTATTGGTGCTTTAATAATATCCTAAAAGGTTGTCTAAAAACTTTTACAGGACACCGAGCTATACTAATACAAATACTTTGAACTGTTAAACATATAAAGAATTACAACATTTTGTAAATTCATTGAAATATCAAACTTCTTTTCCATAAAATAAGAGATCATGTTACAACTTCTCATTAAAAAGTGAATTTATTGTTTATGTTGTTGCCGGGAATTAATTTGCACATAGAAAATGAATTTAATTAATTTGATTATATACTGTTTTGTGAATATTACTTTTAGATCTTTTATTATAACCAGCGAAGCCTACACCTATATGCTCCTCTACTGTTTTACTTACAGCATGTCCAAATTGACAGATTTTGTAGACAAAACTATCACGCAACCTAATTTTGTGTATAAAAATATGACATACATTAATGATTTGTAATTTGTATGTAAAAGGCAAAGGCAAACGGGGCCATCCAAATTTAGTAATAAAACACCACAAAACTAAGAAACTAGCAAATCACCATGTCGGACACAGCCTTAATATATATTTGCTATTTATACTCCACAAATATGGTTTGAATGTATTGCATGCCTTATGAATTTAACAACTATTATAGTTAAATGTGAATATGAGCAGTAAAAGCATGACCAACTCATTTTCTATGCGACAAAAATATTTACTGCTGTAGATCTAACCTCAAAAGCACCACACATGTTACGTTTTTCAATGAGCGGTTTATTGGGGTAAGATGCAAAATACATACTCTGCTTTAAACGCACAGTGTGTGTGTGTAACTTGAAACTGGTTATCCCTTTCTTCACCAGAAAAATACACTGTTCTGTCGCACTAATTTTTCTTTTATTGTGGGTAACAAGACGCTTTCACAAAAACAGCACTACAACTTCTGGATGTCAACAAGGCCTTGTAATACAATGACAATAACAAACTGTAGCCTTCCTTGGAAAGTTTGCAACTTCCCCAAATTCCCCATAAAACCAAACTACTTATGTCGAAAGTTTTAAAGGAATTCATTTACTTCGTCCACTCTAACTTTTCCTATGCTGCTTCATCCATTTGAAATCACGTTTGTTTACGTTCATGTTTACCACAGTTACCAGTAGCGCCTCTGGCAAGTCTCGCCGTAACTACTTGGCTCCGCCTCTCTTCAAGTCATCAATTATCAGAGTCTGTTCCACAAATATAAAATCTGAGAGATGTAATTTACAAGTGAAAAGAGTGGCATGTTTAAACTTACAGAGATGTTTGTAATTGTCAATCTAGAGAGCATAATGGTTAAAATATTCTCTGTGTTCTTCCTGTCATCCTTTATCCTACAAAACCCACCTTGCTGACATCATCCCTACCTAACAAAGCCTGCACATCTCCATACAGCTTCTGCAGCTAACATTCACGCACAGCTATCTAGCATATAAGGAATGTTTTCGAAAACCATAGTTGAGGAGCAATAGTTCATAACCAGATAAATCTACCTTATCAAATTTACCGTGTGTTCAGCATGCTTCCAACCAGTCCGTCTGCTGTACTGTACTCGCTCAGTGAAACATGTACACTCAGTGCCTACGTCACAAACATTCGCTAGGAATTATGTTATAATAATATCGTCACCTGATTAGCAAAAGGGTGAATTTCACATATTTTACGATTTTCAGTTATTGTGTTCATAAAATTCTTCAGGCTTTGAAACATGTTCTGGCAAATAAAACATTTGTGTGTGTATGTTAGGCACTGTGCTATACATGAAAAACTCTCCCTCACTTGGAAATAGTGTTACAGTTTCATCCTGGCAAAAGAACCAAAATCCATAAAGATCCCAGGTTTTAAAGTGTAAAAGTTTTTCAATGCTTGGTTTAGTAGTAAAACATTTTTAAATACAGTATTTTTACATTTATAAAACTGTAGAGTCCTGAGGCACTTACAGAAACTACTTCAGATCCACTAGTACATAAGTCGGAAACGTCATGTGATAAAGAACTGCTGGCCCTCAAGATCTCAAAATGTTTAACTCGATCTCGGCGCCAGATCCCTTAGATCTACCCAGCTTGGGAGCTGGGTAGTCAGCAGCCAGCAGACGATACAAAGGAAAGCACACGTATAAAGTAAACAAACAGAACTCCCAGATGTGTACGTAGTAGAAGACATGTTATAAGACGTATTGAATGCATATTCATGGTAAATACAATGTCGGATCGTAGTATTTTTGTTGGAAAAGAAGTTTTGAGCAGTTTATCAAGTAAAAATGTAGCCATAGTACGTAATTCAGGTATGTAATAAATTATTATTATTAGTACACAAGTTTAATGCTTCATACGTTTGTTATACCACCACAAATTGATGTTATGTACTGTTTTAACCTGGTCTAATAACATATTTTCCAGATCAGCGACTGAAATTACCTCTTCTGCAGATTTTGCTAAATTTTTTTAAAAAAGCTGCCATGTAACTACTCTTCAGATTTATGACAGCTCATTAAGCATCCAACGACTGAGTAGATCCAGTCACGTGACCAGCACTACCGACCCACTACGTTTCCATAAGCACCTAATGTTTAGTTCAATATTTTGTGAACTTCTGATTTTGTTCCTTAACATGTTTGTGTATTTCAGATTTATTAAACGGCAGTGTTATATAATGTTAATGTCACCTTGGATGTTCTGAGGGATCTTTCATTTTGTAGCTTAAAATATGGCAGTAGGCCTACTGTATTTCACACATATAAAATTACACAGTTTTGAAATGTAAATACTTCATTGAAAGTTCTGAGACTCCTTGAATTTGTAACACAAATGTTGCCATGTCTTGTAACAGCAAAACTGTACAGTTTATAATTGTAAATATATTGATGGCAATAAGGTAAAACACTGTAACCCACATTTGGGGACAACACAAAAAATTGTTATCTTTGAATTAAATTATAGGGACTTAAGTGGATCTTTTGAGTAGAAGATTCAGGGCCGTATCTATAAATCTCTTTCGAATGACTACCAACTGTTATCATTATAGAGAAAGCATTGGTGAGCAGTTGGTTGTCATTCGAAAGAGGTTTACAGATCCCGCCCTTAATATTTTATTAGGTAATCACATTTCATTGTTACAGCATTTTACTTACTTTACTTTTACTTACTCAAACGAAATGTTATCTTATTTGCACCAAATTTGAGGGTTACAGCATTTTACCTTAACACCATCAATTATTATCATTAAAATTTGACAAGGTCTTAATTTAATGAATAGTCACAATGTTCTATTTAAAATGTACAAAAAGATGTTCCATTACATGAAAAAAAATAAACTTAGCACATTCAAGCTCGATAAAGTATATAAACAAAAATATGTGCTTATATGTTTATAAATGTCTGGTATGGTGAATGCATTTTAAATTGACTTGCAAAAGGACGACTGTTAAAAACAAATATGGAAGACAATCTGGCAAAATGACTGGTGTCCCACATCTCATACTTAAAAATTAACATAAATTAAAGAATTTATTGTAATTAGATGCAATTCACTAATCACCACAAACAAACTGGTACTAATACTCATGTGTGGGTTTTTTGTTTGTTACATATTTTATAATTTTTCACCTGTTTTTTGCTCCTCCTGTAAATTTATGATTTTGTAACATTCATCCTTTTGCCAATTAGGTGACAATATGTTTTCCACATTTATCTTGTAACCTCAGGGTTCCCAGTTGCTTTGGATATTAGTTTCTAATGTTTTTAATATAACAGTGTCTTTTAATAATTACTTCATGCACATTTACCTAATGACGAAACCTATTGGAACTTTTTATCATATTTAACATGACATTTAAAGCACACACATTTACTACAGCATTATAAGAAATGCATTCATAATTCTTTTGTGTTTTTCCTATTGATCTTGTTTCTTTTATATTGTTTCTTACATTGTGTTTAGCGTGACCTTGATTTTTTCATGCAAAGCTATCCCCCTCAGGCTAGGTTGTTGTGGGTAGCCATAACAGTAAGTCTGTAGCACACAGAGGAGATGGACATGTGTGTGTCCACCCCTGGGTCTTTCAACACTTTGCTTTAATCATGTAGAGTAGTGTTAAATGTAATTTGCTGGAATCTTTTTCTTGTTACTTTCTTGATCGGAAGGCTCTTATTTCTCCTTCCGACCACCAAAATCAGGGGTGTTTAGTTTCGCCATAAGTTTTCATCACTAGCATCGCGCTATTTCTACAGTATAGCATGCCAGGCAGGCATAGGCCCTGGTCCGTTTTACTAGCATGGCATCTGTCATGTCAGTACTGTGTATTTTTTGATTTTGAACAAGCTAGAATCACAATCACCTGTTCTTTACTTTCTTTGACTACTCTCCATTCCTATCGATGTTTCAGGATCCGAGCTCACTTTCTAGAAACTTATCATATCAGTACACATGTACAGTGTGTGGGTATTGACCTTAAATTCCCATTTAACAATATCATTATTGTACCCTGTGGTCGCTGAGCTACTGTCATGAGAATATACCATAACTGTGCTTCATCAGACAAGTTTCCTCCGTGGCTTAATGCTGTGTATTATTCCCACCATACTGTCCATCCCCTCTCAGCTCTCCTTGCTAACTGCTCATTTTAACCTCTACCAATACTGCCCATATCCTGTCCAGTGTAACAACTGCACCACTCATCTACCATTATTTTCTTACCACATTTTACTAGATAAAAATAAATATGTTGCGGTTGTGAGTGAGAGTGAGAGATTTTGGGTAGTGCTTAGCATTTAGGTCTTTAGCGCTGGTGATGGTGTTGCATGAGGTGTGTGTGTGGAGCAGCACCGGAATGAAAGGGCGGGGGAGACAGGAGATCCCAGAAAAAAAACCCGCCGACCAACGGCATGGTCCGGCACGGTTCCTACATGTGAAATACTGAGGCCCAACCCTATCGGGAATTGAACCCAGATCACCTTAGTGGGAGGCGAATGGTCTGAACATTCGACCACTGCAGTACCTATGTTAGGGTTAAAGAAAAATAAAACATGGTACATTTATTATTCTACACCATTTTAACCACTAAACAATGATTATGAATATGAATAATGTATATATTATAATTGTTATTATTAAAAAAAAGTTGATAGCATCTAGTTATAAACAAATATTGTGAACGTAACTGATTTTGAATGGAAACACAAATTTACACTTGGTTTTTACATGGGACAGGTAATTTTAAATTAAATTTACTTTATACTTTTGTTTAATTCACCAACTTTACGTGTTAGCTCAGTTTCTGATTCTTATAGACAGGTCTGGTTTTAAATGTTTGCTCCTCAAAAATAATATAATGTAATGTATTTAACATGTGATAAAAGAAAACACATAGTATTTTTGTCATTAAAATGCATCATTAACATGTAACACCAAATAATAATACTTTGGTCTGCATTAAAAGAAACACCAAATAAAATAGGGTACTGAGCAGCAAAAGCATCAAAAAATCTATAAATCACCTGGGTGTTAAAGAAAGTTTTACTCTCTTTACAAAAAATTGTACTTCCAAACATACAGCCTTTACATCACTTGCTACCATCAAATCTTATCCATCGCAAGTACGAAAGCCCGGTAAAAAGAATAATTCTGTATGCTTGGTAATTATTTTTCTCAGTCTCTAGTAGTGAAGAAGTTTTCAGCGAGATTGGTACATATCCTACAAGAAAACGTCTGGCTCACATTTACCAGCCAAATAATTTTTAGTCCTGACAAAAGAAATATTTGATACAATTTAATGAGACAAGAGGTCAGAATGTTAAAGAGAAAATAACTGACTGTTGCATGTGTGACCATCCCCGGCGTAGCCTTGAAAGCAGTGACAGGTGTAGCCACCCTCGTAGTTGGTGCACTCTGCTTTGACACTGCAGTCATGGGTCCCTGTTGTGCATTCATTCACGTCCACACATACCTCTTCCTGCTGGCCTTCGCTGCCCGTGAACAGGGACTGGTACCTGCAGGCACACATCATTGATCAGTGTCTGAGCAACCAGCATTCCAGCAGACACAAACATACTTGATCAGATTTAAGAAGTTTTTTTTTATTTCCATGACCATAGCAAGGATTTGTTTTAAGGGGGCTACCTACCTCAGGGTGTCCATATTCTGGAAAGTCTGGGAAGTTAAAACTGGCCAGGGAAAGTCAGGGAATTCAATTAAAATCCTGGAGAAGTCATGTAAATTTTTTATTTGAGGGGAATTGTCATGATCTAGTCGCAATCACCCAGTTTGTGAAAAAAAAAAAAAAAAAATATATATATATATATATATATATATATATATATATATATATATATACGTATATACTTTTTTTTTCAGATCATGGTTTAGCACATAGTCATACGCATTTACCTTATGTACATAGTGATGTATTTTAGACTCAATTAATAATTTTTATTTTTTGTGATATAATGCTAGTTTTAATTTACATATGATGATTACAGTCATGTGGAAGTCTGCAGAATGTTTCTTAACAGTGTGCAGTGGTAGGAATGTTACTGTGCTGACCTGTACATGTATGTGTGCGTGTGTGTGTTATTTTATCCACCATATTGTATACATTTCCCAGAAACTCTTAACTATTACACTGTAAACTTTCCTTCACTGCCTTGCAATACATGAAATTGCTTGCTTTTTGCACTCAGAAACTCGCAAATTAAAGAACAGACTGAAAAAGTCTTGTGGAAAACTGAAGAAAATTAATTTAGTACTGACGATGTTCACATGAATATTATAAAGTTCCCAATATTTAAATAAATAAAAGAAGAATACTGGGTAGTGAAAACCATACCCAGATGTCCTAACGGTCATACGCAAAGGAGGAAGAAAAAATATGTTAGAAAATGAATGACTGAAATAGGTTTGAAAGAAAAAACGACCACGGGCGCTACCTATGCAAGTTAAATTTGCTACTCCCATTCACATCACTGTATTTATAGGCTACTGCCCTACAGTTACATCTTCCATTTCAGCATTATACACGAAACAAGCTTACACTTTAGCTACGTCCAGACATCCCGAGTAGCAGGGAAAAATTCTTACAAAACCAAGTGCATCACTGCTAGCGTCCCTCTAGCCTGATCTTTAACTGTCGCACTCTTATTGGTTACCCAATACACACACCACCCTCTAGAGACTAAACGAAACACACGTCTCTTCGAAATTGGATATCCAGTAAACTTAGATGTGCAATACTTTCAAACAAGGAAAACTTGGCTTGTTGCTATACCTGGCCAACCGGCCATAACTAGATAAATCAACCCTTGTGCACAGCTGCCTGTAAAAAAAGTATACATTTTCCTTGAGTCCCCAAAGCAACACAACACATACCCACACGTAAGAAAACCTAAAATAATCAATTAAATATGTTCCTGGAGCATCAGATATAATTAAAATTAACACCTGTGTGTGCATATGAAAGTAAAAATATAATAGGAAATAGAATTATAAAAAAAACCTTAATAAATACATTTATCTTGTATCCCCACAGAACATGTAAACCTGCTATGTTACAGGTCAACCAACATAGAGTTTTTACATGCTATTGAAACCAATTTTTTTTTACAACAGGCAACTGATGAACATCTGTTGACTGGATTCTCTGAAGGCCTTATGCTTCCTTCAACAAAACTTGCTTCAAGTTTCGATAGACGGGTCAAATGTGAATAATTGTTTTCAAAAGGAACTTAGAAATGAATTGAAAGTTGACAACCCAGATCAGAAATCTCTTCTAGATATTGGCACCTGTAGCCTAAATACAGTTATCGGGTCCATGAAAACAGGTTATAAAGCAGCTGGTTGGGATATTCATCTTGTTCTAAGATCCATGTACAGTCTTTTTAAAAACAGGCCATCACATTGAGCTATGTATAAAGAAATTACGCAGCGTGAAGACTCTTCCTTTAAGTTTACTGCTGAGAGGTGGCTAGAAAATGGAGCATGCCTTGAATTAGCATTGAAAATATATGATAATGTAAAGAAGTTAGTTGAAGAAGAATCAATCCCAGGAAATGATAATCACAAATGTCTCAAAGCAGATATAACAAATCCACTTCTGAAAGCTAGAATGGCTGCTTTCAAAATTCTATTATCAAAGTGTGAAACTTTCTTGGTAAGGTTTCAAAGTCAGAAACCATTGATGCCTTTCTTGTGTATCACACTTCAATAAGTGAGGCCAGTACTGCATACAAATTGATGACGTTAGATTTGCCTGACTGTGAAAATTTCACTCAAGTAGAGAAAGTCAGTGCTGGATACACTGCCAAAGAGATGCTTAAAGATATCAAGTGTTCTGACCAAGAACAATTTTTTTTTAAATTAAATTCGAAAATTTCTTGTCAGCATTCTAGAAAAGCTAAAATTGAAAAGTCCTTTAAAATTGCATCTTGTTGGAGGAATAACTTGCTTTGATCCAAAGGTAGTAAAGTTTGGGTTTGAAGAGAGTCAACACTGTACTTAAAAACGTACGTGGTGCCAGAAGGGATTCAGAAAACCTGGCTGACAGAGCCAAAAACAGTATGTTACTCTGGATATAGAAGCTCAGTCAGAGATGTGGAAGAAAAGTTTTATATATATTCTTTCTCACAACAAGGATACTCTTGGACTTGATGAAATATTTTATTCACTTATTGGAAGTTGTTGCACGCCAGGCAGTCGTACGCCAGATGTTGCACTCGCCAAACATACGAGAAACACACAAGATGAACCCTTGAAAAACTGGGCGACGCCTCACTTGGCCACACACCAGCAAACAATGTCAGCTTCTCGTTACATTGGAGCCTAATTCACCCATTGGCATTTTTTTGCGACAAATTATGTTGTAAAACTCAAACTTTTTGTTAAGTTTGTTTTAGTTTAATTTGGAGGTATTAAAACGTTAGGCAACTGTTTTAACCAAAAACTATGCATAAATACGAAAACAAAATTTACTCACATTATCAGTTTATTATCTAAAGTAATTTCAAACAATGTTCTACAAATCCTTCACTACATTGTAATACATACGCAAAATAACAATCTTTGGGCACTCAGGAACTTACAAATTAAAGACGAGACTGAAAAACATCTTGAAGTAAACTGAAGAAAATCAATTTAGCACTGAAAATGTCAACACGAAGATTATATAGTACCCATAACTCAGTAAATAAAAGAAAAATACTAAGTGGTGAAAACCAGATGCAGACGCCCTACGGCCACACACATACAGATGGAATAAAAATTTTGTATAGTTCTGAAATATCCAAAATAGGTTGTAAAGCAAAAACAACCATGGGCACTACCTGTGAATGTAAAATTTGCCACTCCCGTTTACATCACTACATTTATATGCTACTGCCATACAGTTACAGCTTTCATTTCAGCGTTATACACGAACCGGGGTTTACGGCTGGGCCTATACCGATATACAATATCGGTATCGGCCGATATTGGCAGTATCGGATCAACGAATATCTGTAACAGGTTTTACCGATACTTAATACAGATATTATGTGATGTTGACCTTCACATTTAGTAACAGAGGTTCCGACAAAAAAAAATTGCTCTAACATATCACTTGCGCACGTATATATTTGTATGACAGTAAATCAATATCATTAAAAATAAGTATGCAGTGTTAATGCTTGGTAGAGACATATAATATAACACGTCGTTAAACAATATAGTCGTAGATGAAAATTTGTGGTAAAATTAAAATTTCTTATAATGGTATATTTTATAATGGCTGGTTTAGCTGCAACTATTTTGCTATAAGCTTAGGCCCCTGTTCCCATCTCAGACCAGGTAGATGTGTTGTCCTAGGCGTTTTCGCACCGTGTGGGGTCCTGTCCAGCGAGGTGCTAGTTCCACACAGAAGTTTCATGTTCCAGCCGACAATGGATGGTTCCGAGCATATTCCAGTGTCCCTACCTGCAACCGACACACTTGGGAACACCTGCCACGACCAGGCGCAACTCCACCTGGCCTGTGGCCTGGTATGACGACAATATGTCATTAAATTGCCATGTGATGTTCACTGCAGATGAAGTAAACTAACGCTTGGCGTAATTCTTAAGAGGGCGTGGTACATAATTCAACGCTAAAAGCATTAATCTGTAACTATAGGTTTCTTGATACCAATTTGCAAAAACTGAACAATAGCAATCCTACACAATAGTTTTAGCCATCGTTTTAAACAAAATTGTTTCCAGTGTTACGAACTTCTGAGGCACAATATCTGATGCCGGAACCTAGTGCATTTAACTGCGGCGCATGAGATCACGAGTAACGAATTAGTAATTCTGGATAAATATTTACTCAGAAAATTGGCAAGCTTGACCACCGCAGCTCCAGTGAGGCGCAGAGACAGGGGAACGATGGGGGTGACACCGGTGTGCGCAACAACTCTGCATCATTTATTCCTGGAACACTAAACTAGCACTCAGTATTACACTATCAGGATTTTTTAGCCTACTTTCCGAAAGCAATGTAGGCGTATGAGATCACCTTACTGTGTGTGAGTGTGTGCCCCTAACAACTTTTGAACAAACTGACCGAATATCATCAAGCTTTGTGGACTTCCTGACTTGAATATTGCTTATTTTGTTTACGTAATGTTTATATTTTAAAAATGTTGACCTTTTTAACATGTTTCGGTCAAACTAGATATTCAATAAAAAGTATTTCATAAATTCATCAAACTTTGTACACATAAATAACCTAGTAAGATGAACTGACGTTTATGTATTTTGTTCATGCAGTATAACTTACACTGTTTTGAAATGGCTGCTGTTTTTGTATTTTTGCCATGCCACATCTGAGGAAATATTTAATTGAATTTCATCAAAGTTGCTGTACATATACAACACACTAAACTGACTTTACTTTTGTATATTTTGATCATATCTGGTTTATGGTTTCAGAATGCGGACACTTATTTTTATTATTATATGATATACCGTATGCGAGAAAATATTTTTCAGAATTTCTTCAAACTTAGTTCACATATACTACATACAAAACTGACTTGACTTTTCTGTATTTCGTTCATACCATGTTCACGTTTACAGATGGTAGACATGTACATATTTTGAGCACAGTCTGATGATGAAATATGTTTAAGAAGTTAATCAAACTTAGCGCACATATACACCATAGCAAGTGGATATGACAGTGTATTTCGTTCATCCTGTGTTCATATTTTATGTAAGAATTTTTTTACAAATTTTATCAAAACTTTTACACATGACAATTATTACTAATTAAGTTGACTTGAAATTTTTTGTTCATTCTGTATTCTAATTTTCAAAATAGAGGCAGTATGAACATATTTTTATCACACAAATTATATAAGGAACAATTTTTGAGAATTTCATCAAACACTGTACACATATTATAGTTCGAAATAAATTGATACGACTTGTATAACTTTTATACAGTGGTGGAATTTGAAAACAAAGTTTATCGCATGATCTATCTAAAAGAGCCATTAAACAGAAGTTCATATAACTCTGTATAGGTCATTATAAAATGAGCACTGAAGATTTAAACTTTGAAAAAAATCACTAGTTGTTACTGCATATTAGTCAACATTAACAATAGTTACATTATTGTTTGTGTGGTTGGTAACGAATCATTACATGTAGTTCAGTGTATTTTCTGATTTGAATACAGCATTAGTGAAAGAACATAATATGTAATTGATTTTTCTGTATACGATATGCTTTAAAATATTTATTTACGCTCTTATTGACAGACATACTAACTGCGTAATTTTACTTGATTATTGCCATCACAAAGTGATGCAACTGCCTGCTTAATTCAAAACAGCTGTTGACACATGCCGCTAACACTCGCACCACAGACGTAGTTCAAAAGTTCTCCGACAGGTGGCATCATAGTTAGGTTTTCGCCACTTCGGCTTCGCTTCGCTTGCTTGAAAGCGAGTTGAGTCAGGCGTGTGTTCGTCTGTTGTGTAATAAATATGGGTTTCTGATGAACACATTCATAAACAGTTACTTCTAATATTTTTGAACATAATTGCTTATCTGTTATGTTATACGATTGCCACCCTGAGCATGTGGAAATAGAAATAACATTTCTTATTTCTGTTCCACACGTAAAGAAAATACATTTTTTCTATTGTTTTTGTAAATTGTGTCGGCATTCGTGGCAGTATGCTGAATGGAACTTGAATTCTTGAATTGCGTGCTTCATGTGTGTTTATAGTGGCGGTTTTGAATTACAAATAAATAAACTTCGCATGCATATACGAGATAAGTAACGGCATCAGTGTGTGTCGTAACCAATTAGAGTCGATGAAGAAAAAACAGTGTCATAAAACGTTAACTCGCAGGTATTTAAAATTAATATTACTATTGAGTACAGCATATATACAGCACCCGTTCATTTAATGAGTAGATGTTGCAGATAACATTTATCGCAGCAGTGTAATGTAAATGTCAACATTGTATGAGCCTATGTAAATAAAAGCACGTGGCAATATTTATGTTTGCATGCAGCGGAAAGATATAAACTGGCGGAAAACAGAAAAAAATTAGGGCTTTTTGAGTGCTCACTTTATCCCGAATCACCTATATGAACTTATTGTTGCAAGCCGTGTTTCTGAGGGCTGGGTAGCCGGCAGATGTTTTGGTAACACTTTGTGGACTAGCCCATAACTAACGAGCCGGGCGGCTACGTTATGGAAGTTAACGCTGAAACTACGTCATACAGACCTGTTTGAAATGCATCTTAACACTACAAAGGCGAGCTACGAGGCTCAAGTCACGTCCGAAACATGATGTAATATTTATTTTTAGACCCATGTAATCCAGTGAATCCCCAGGGTTTCGCAGGAGTATAAAAGCCCTGAATCGGCATATTTGGGGAGAGTTAGCTATTGGTCGTTCTAGAAGAAGGTGCTATGCTTGTGGAGAGAGACTGGTGAAGACATCTTGGTGACGTCAGAGTCTACTGTGAGGCTGCAGGCACATACATTCGGAGCAGTATTGGGCGAAACAAGAGGACTGCTGCTGCGGGTTGGTGGACAACAAGGAGATACGCAACGGGAGTCGAACCAAAGACTTCAAGAGTGAAGACAGTGGTGCACTCGGGGTGCTACACAGAGCATGGTAAGCCATCACCACTTCGGACTGATAGTGTTGTATATTGTCCCTATTTGAAAGATTGTTGACTGGATATATGAATGAAATTTATTGTGATTTGTAGTGTTTAATTAAATGAGGGTAGACAATTTTTGTGCTTTAATTGTCCAAGTTAATTAACGTGTCTGTGCATAATTAATTATGCTGTGAAAGTTGTAGTTGATTGCTGTTTTGTGTATTTTCGTAGCTTAGTGAGCTTTAAATCTACAACTTAATTTATATCTTTTATTTATAATTATAAGAACTCTATCCCAAAGAGCTCAGAGAATTGCCCACACTTTTAAGTTTTTTGCTTAATTCTTGTAACAGTATAGTACCAAATATGACAACTTAAGTTTTATGCATTTAGTTTTGTTGATATCGTATTAAGTTTTTAAAAACACTGTTGTGCTTCAAATAGGTTTATGATAATCTGGGGACCATTTTCCAAAGTTTGTTCAGACTTTCTACACATTTAGTGCTACGTAAGGTACAGTAAACCCTCGATTTACAGGACTAATTGGGAGGAGGTGTGGTCCGGTGAATCAGAATGTATGGTAAATCGCGAAATACCAAAATTGGCACACAGAAATAGACAACAAGCCGATAGATATGTAGGAGTGTGATACAGGTGGCAACGCAGCAGTGTGTTTGTTGTCGTAAAATCGCTGGAAGTGGGCGAGGGGGAAGATATGCGCTGACCGGCGGGAGTGGAAGATAAGCAAGCGCCTCCTCATCGGTTTAACCAAGGAGGTGGGAGGGCGTGTGAAGAGTAGGAGATGGATAGAAAGGCTTGCTATCAGCTTGGTTTTAGGTTACGTTGTGTGGTAACTTATGACACGTGAACTGGAGCTACTGCTTTGTATTTCACAGTAAAGTTTTTGTTTACTAAACATACAACAAATAAAAAATTCCTATCAAAACTACAGCTGTTTGCATCGCTGTGAGATAATAATCTAGCTGCTGTCCTTGAGAATTTCTGAAGCGGAAGGGACAGAAATGCTGAGCGTGAGTAAGGCATGTGTTGCACAAGTTTGTCCATAGCAGATTTTATCATCACACCACGCTCATTTACACCACACAAGCGTTGTTGAACATATACTGCCTCGTGGTGCGAAGATGCAGTAGCAAGTTTCATGTGATTCCTGGGTCCAACAGTGCAAATTTTTTTTTTCAGTATCATATTTCAACACAAAATCTCTTCAACTTGTCTTTTGCTTACGAATGTCTGTCTCAATTTGTTTCTTGGCACCATAATCATCACACAAATTTGCTACAGAAACACCAGTCTCTTCACTTTTCTATTACCTCAATTTTTTTTGCTTGATGTTAAAGTTATTCTCTTTCTTTTCTGTCCTGTTGCAGACGCCATTTCATTGAAAAAAAAAATGCACAATCTTTATCGTGTACATACCTAAACTGCACAAAAAATTCAAGTAGACACGAAAGTCGTTCTTGCCCGGACACGTCAAAACACCGATGAGCGATTGACTAGCTCTGCTTGCGTCTTATGTGGCTATCTGTGTGCGAGCCTGATGTCACTCAGCAAAGCACAATAACCAGGTTGGTTTTGTCACTGTTGATTTTACAGTTTCGTAAAAAGTTCAGGTAGACAATCATTTTTGCTCGGACATGGCATAAACCCCGATGAGCGATTAAAAATAGCTCTGCTTACCGTCTTACGCTGCTAGCCATGCGCACGTCTGATGTCACTCATCAAAGCACAATAACCAGGTAGGTCTTGTGCTGCATGTGACAAGTATACCCGTGGTGGAATAATTTTGTATCTCCAGATTATGTCCGTTAAATACGAAGTCCGCTGAAAGGAGATCCGATAAAACGAGGGTTTACTGTAACATGATTTTTAAGTTTGGCAATCCTACAATTTAATTTAGGGATGTGTGCAGGAAAGTCCAACGCAGGTTTCTTTACTTGAGGTTTATAATTCCGTTTGGTATTTTTAACATTACAGTAATTTCTTCCCCATTTTAAAAGTCACCGAAGTCATGTTTCTAAACACCATGCTAAATATAAAAAATTGGGAAGCTTAGTTTTCATGCAAAGGTTATTTCATTAATAGCACTCGTACTACATACCGTTATACAGTACCCTGGTTACTAAATCGCTAGGAAGAATTCCACCTAGGGCATCTGGGTTTGATCCCCGGAGGGGTACTCCTGGATTTACACATGTGGATATTGTGCCGGTTGAAGTCACTAGGCGCAGTTTTTAATTTTTAGGTTATGTCTTGTCTTCATACTCCCCTGCATTCCAGCACTGCTTCATATCCACCTCATATCACCCTCTTCAACTCTTAGGACCTTTACATTGAGAGCGCAACTAAACTGTTAAGGCTGAGCGTTTCGATACTGTAATGGAAGTTGTACTGTATATAAAATAATATTCTCGACGACAGTATTTTTCAAAAGTTATATTTTAAAATGTACATTACCAATGTGAATTCTAGTCCTGGCAAATAAAAAAGTTCCATTCCGTAGAATTAGAAAGTCATAATTGAAATAAAAGTTTACAAAACAGCATCCTTACCTCCAAAGTAAACTTAAGACCACAGGCTTCTTGTCATTCACGGTGATTTGAATAACTTCAAAATCCATCACTAATCGAAAAATAAACAACTGGCATATACTTATAAAGGCAAATACCACATATGAATCATGATTACGAATAACAAATAATTCTTCTTACCAAGCTTGTCAGAATCGCATTGGAGAGGACACAGTGTCGAATCTAGTAGGTTCAGACATTTTGATTTCTGTTTTCATGGTTTCCAGAAATCACTTTATGCAAATGCTGGGATGGCCTTCCTAGCAAAATTCAAAGTTCCTTTTGTAGAATAGCTGTGTGTATTTGCTTCTAATGACATTGTTGTCATGAAGTAAAGAAAAAACATATTGAAAAGATAATCTATTCACGACATCTGGTAACTATAGTTCATTCTCCGAGAAGTGAGAGTTGTATTTGTAAACAAGAGTGTGTGATACTAGTATAAACTGTAAGGGGTGTAGGCCTACAAGCTACTAACCAACGCGTTCTGCTGCAGTGTGACGAGAGTTAAATTTGTGACTGATCAAGCGAGTGTTTGTATTGTTTCCTAACAGTGTTGAACATATGTAAACACATGTACGCCCAACTAGGACTACTATGTACTGTTTTTTCACTTATCGATCGTAGATCGTGATACACACACTGCATGTTCGGTATAGTAATTATATCTACAACACGTACAACATGAATGATAACAAATACGTCTAAACTTCGCATACTGTCTATAAAATGGTCAGTGTCTATGTATAGTACGAGACGGTTTTGTTAAAAGTACAACATAAATATCGTTAATATGGAATGAATGTATTTAAACAATTATTTTACGGGTTCCGTAACACAGTCACTTACACAATACAGATGGTTTGATAATAACGAGGGCTTTAATAATGTTAATGAAGTCTACTGCTTAACATTATACATTTTCTACTGTGACGTGCAGTATTAAGATTTCATTTTAATTTCCTGTATACCTTTATTCTTAAATAATCATTGCGTTTCTTTATTCTGTTTTGTTTGTTGTTTGCACATGATATTGCTAACGTTCGTGAACAGTTACAATATGTGTATCAATATTAGTGTATATTATTTTACATTTCTTCCATAGCACATTGGTATGACATTGTTGTCAACCTGAGAAAAAGGATTTTATGCTCGGAGAGCTGTGTTGTCTATAGTGCTGGACGATGTCACTGTTCAAAGAGACTTCTCGGGGTTCTTCATACCTATCTCATTCACACTCATAGGTTCCCACGTACGTGTTCATACTCGCCTAAATACCCCCAATTCGTGAATGGTATTATACTTGTAATACCTGTCTGCCACTACACGTGGCGAGAATTCCGGATATCCCTGATTAGAAGCAGCAATCATGTGAACACTGCATATTTTCATTGACAGAACTTGCCTTCCATCATGTTCATGTGCTTCGCGCGCTCTCACTTGAATGTGAATAGACAGTACAAAGTCTTTTGTGATTTCCCTTTTAATATCCTATCGAGATCTTTTCATAAATTATTCTGAAACTGTTACTTTTATGTACGTCTAAAGTAATATTCAATATGGTTTTGTATTATTCCGATACGAGGTAGAAGCAAAATTCTTAAATGATATTGTAACTGAAGGCAGCGTTTATGTTACACTGCTTTGATAATTATACATAAATTAAAAGTACATATCTTATGATCAGAATATGACGAAAATATTACTAAATCAATAGTTATGGAGGACGGGTTTCTTATGTCTAGTTTCTCCTTATTCAAGTATTAGCATCTTGACTTTTAAGTGTATATGTTTCTCCGTTCTCGATGAAATATAACTTAATAGGTTAATGTGCCATACATTGAGTTTTGCATAACAACACATGTATGCGTACATGTCGTAATGAGCAGTGATATGTTAACTTTAAGGTCATAAATTATTAGAACATCCCACGTTTCAAATAAATTAAGACACTGGCGCACACTAGGATAAGTACGTATTAGAATTTAAGTACTTATTCATTTTTAATTGCATAGTTTGTATTTCAATGGGAAAATGAATTATGCCTTGTTTTCATACCATTTATTAGTACAATGTAGAAAGTGAGATAAATATGATTTCGTCCTGCGATCAACAGAAGGCTGAGTAATAGTAATGACTTCAGCTAAACAAAACCAAATTGGAAATACTGTATATTTCTTGGACATACAGGAAGAAGTGTTTGCTACTTTACCATCATGTCAGATGTAAATGTAACTCTTCATGTGGAAATGTATGAAGACAATGAATTCTGGAAAAATCAAGTGCCCCAAAAATCCAAAACCATTATATGTATTACTTACTGTCAGAGATAGTTGACTACCTTCATAAAGGAAAGCCCATCAGAGAACCAAAATACACTTTGGATGCCCAGAAACCAACACCTTCCCACAGTAAAATATTGTTGACACAATAATATGTTGTGCAGTAGAAAAATGCAATAATAATTGCAGAATGTAACTGTAAAAAAATTCTGTGCACTACGATGGTAATACTAAAAAAAAAACATTTCTCATGCAAAACCCTTCTTAGATAGGTACCGTAATTATTACTTTGTAATTCAAGACACATTTGTTCTAGCTGCTTTCAAAATTATTGTTCACACCCAAAAGGAGAACTTGTAAGAGTATTTTGTGCCTTAGTACAAAATGTTTAAGTATTTCTGCGACCCATAGAGAAATTGTGTATTGTTTTAAGCAATGATAAATTTATCAGTATTTATTGTTTTCTAGTCTATGAATCTTAAAAAATATCTGGAACTTTAGATATCTTACTATTTCTGGAATATGCTACTTTGAACTCTGTTTTTACTGTACAACATTATCAGTTAAACTGAAATGTCTAAGTAAATATCTTCAGTTTAGCAAAATGTAGACCTATAGCATGAAACCATACCGTGTGCAAAGCTGAAGATATTACAAAAGTATTTTAGTAGCATAACCATGACCAACATGTAAAAGATTGTAGGGAAAAGTTGCCGGAAAGACAGTTTAGCTGTTTGTCACTCGCTATTGTTGCTGCTTGGTTTATATACGAAAGCATTTGTGCAAAATATTAAGGACGCTCTCTACCACAATTTTTTCACCATTTCTTTATTTTTTATTTGTGCCAGATATTTTTTTTTTTATTATTTTTGACACAAAATGTGACTAAATTTGGCTCTAATGAAATTTTTTAATCTCTCATAGTTTTAGCGTAATGGCTTGTTAAAGTCATATTTTGCATGTTTCCATTTTAAGGACTACACTAAAACAAACTGATATACCAAATTAAAAAAAAATCACAGTGAATAAAGACATTTCAGGCTACAATGTTATGCTCATAAAAACAATGAATAAAAATTATTTGTATTTTAAAAAAAAATATTGAATTTTTAAAATATTTATTTTCAGTTTCAGCATTTTTTTAAAATACAAATAATTTTCATTCTTTATTTTGATGAGCATGACATTGTAGCTTGCAATGTCTTTATCTACTGTTATTTTTTTGAGTTTGGTATATCAGTTGGTTTTAGTGTAGTCCTTAAAACGGAAACATGCAAAATATGACTTTAACAAGCCATTACGTGAAAACTATGAGAGATAAAAAATTTCACACGAGCCAAATTTAGTCACATTTTGTGTCTAAAATAAGAAAAAAAAATATCTGGTACAAATAAAAAATAAAAAATTGTGACGAAAATTGTGGTAGACAGTGCCCTTAAACTGATTAGGGAAATCAAAGAATAAAATAAGTCCATTTGCTATCTATCAACAAAATAATGTAATTTGCGTAAAATGTTGCACTCTGTCAACTATAATGTTGTCTTATATAGATTAGTACCACAATTTTTTCAACAGTGGATGTGTGTCTGAAGTTGGAAACCCAATCATGTTATGATATATTTCTGTGTTATATGAAATTATTTTATAGTTTTTTTTATCGTTAGTTTAATTTGTGAACTATTTACGTGCATAACAGTCTGTTTATGAAAAACTACATTAAAGGTACAAATTTTAATATAGTCATATAGTGAAAAATTACAGAGTATTATTTTTAAGTAAGATACTAAGAATTTTGTGGTGTGGACATACTATTGCTAATGCCGTTTACATTTACCATCAAACTATGCCTATCCTATGGAAATCAAAGTTGTGAGATTAGCTGTTTTATCAATGAGATTGTAACGTATTTGTTAGATTAGAAATGATACTTTCAAGTGCAAGACGAAACAGATGCGTCTTAATTGTGTTTAATACAGCTTTATTATAAGGATATGTCTGTGTTGTAGGGTAGAACCACCAAACATTTTAGGCAGGGACATTAAAATCACGGAGCAGAAGTGCAGATATTTGTAGGGTAAGGCCGCTAAAAATTAAGGACAAGGTCATTAAAATCTTTGAGCAAAGGTAAGCCTACAGAAATATGTAGGGTAGGTGAACAGAAAGTTGTAGGGTAGGACCACTAAATATGTTCGATACTGACATTTTTGAAAACCTTGGAGCAGATGTACAGAAATATGTAGGGTAGGTGGACAGAAAATTATAGGGTAAGACTACTAAAAAGGGACAAGGGCGCTACAAATTATGTGGTACTAAAATGCACTTATTTAAGTGATTGTGCCCATATAAGCTAACAAGCCCACAAAAATGAATCACCTACAATGAACAAAATATTACAATGTTACATATAAAAAGTTCAGCCAGCTTCTAATGTTCGTCAGCAGCAAAGTCGTTTAGCCCTACCTAACTGAATTGTCTCTGACAAATGTAGCCTATCGTGAAAGTACATTAGTTTGAACATTCCTAAAAAAATTTACAAAGATGATTTTAATGTATGCATCATAACTTCATACGTTGCAAAAATCTTCGCCCTTTAAGCTGCTAAACAAATCGCAACGCCCATTAGAATGTATTTTTCCACTATGTGTATTAAATTCTTTCGTCTCCGACCTGTGCACTCTAAACGTAATTACAAAAGTACACCGGGAAGTCAAATAGTTTTCAATGCTAAACTTTCAAAACAAACCTTCCCACCTGTTTTCCAAAACAACAACATGATTGTTTACTGCCAGATTTCATCTGAATGGTCACAGCTACTAACTGAGGTATATTCAGAGTGAGCAGGTTGGTAGTAGTGACAGAGAAAACATGGCAACCGTTTAGTATGACTAGAACAGCTCTATCATATATAAAGTAATAAACAGATATTGAACTTGCAGCGTGTTTTATTTAATAACTTTACATCATGGCGCAGTCGTGTGGAATTTAATGAGCGTGTTCCGTGCACGAGAGAAAAA
>PNEQ01065207.1:9439-31577 GCA_003012365.1 Medauroidea extradentata
CGGGTCATTGTTTATTAAACGTGACCTTGCGGACTCCGAACCAATGGCAGACATGCGTAAAAACGCTCACGGACTCCTGCGCTACATCGTCAAATGTTCAAATGCTCACTCACTGGAGCAGCAGCCAATGAACAAATATAGCTGACGACAGTGCACACAGGACTGTGGAGTCTAGCCTGCTGGGCGTTGAACCCGCGAAGTATCCGGGCCTCTAGTCATCATGTGTAAGCATGACAAAGCTGCTAATTGAAATAACTCTACAGCAGGATACGTAGCTATAGCTGAAAGAAGTCTTAAGTTTGCCACTTCCACTTACAGTGACTTCACCTGGGCCTTATTTATAGCACTGCAAAGTTGACGTTGTGGGGTAGTTATCGAATTAAATGTAAGAGGTTAATGGAATGAAAAACGTATGATTTATACTGTGCACAACAGTTGATAACGGTACCCTCAATCACATATTTTAAAAATATTCACTTGAAGTTAAATACCATTAGAAACTTTGGTTGGAAAAGGTTTCGCGGAAACGTAGTTGGTGCCTGAATCTTGAGATTAGGGAGATGATATATGTGAGCTGATGTTGCCGAGGAACCTAAGTAGAAAGTGAACTCCATAAACCGTTTTACATCTTTAGACGACTACATGCAAATTGCACTAATTCGATCTGCCTTGCAGTTTTCGTTTGTCAGAATTGAACGTTAGCACGCAGCTTATAACGGAATTCGAGCTCAGAAACTTCCGGAACGTATACCTGAGCTACAAACAATTGCGTCACGTAACGTTGAAACAATTCGTGAAAACAAATTTAATTTTAAAAATAAAATATTCACGTCCTGGGCTTAAAATATTGATAAACAGGACTCATGCACATGCAACAAATGTTGCTGTATCTGCAAAAAATTTGCCACAACTTGATCATGGAAGACTGGGCCACCAGAACAAGACATATGCAAAAAAGAAAATCTTTAATGAAATTGGTTTGAAACTTGGACTTGGCAGTGAAGTTTGTGAAGGATGTGTTTACGGGAAAACACAAAGACTTAAGTTTGGTTCACGTGAACGTGCTACAGCTCCTGGAGAATTGATTCTGACTTTCGATACTATGTGTTTTTGTAGATGATTTTAGCAGATATAGAGACATTTATTTCATGATGTGTAAGTCTGAAGTAGTAGATAAGCTGAAACAGTTTCTGAAAAAAAAAAAAAGCACAAGTATGTGGTATTGTTATTAAAGGATTTCTCAGTAAAAATGGGGAGAGTTCAATAATACACTTGTACAGAATGAATTTAAAGGACATGGACTCAAGCAAAGGTTGATAATTCCCTATACTCCTGAACATAATGATTGAAGCAGGCTCCAAGGTGTTGGAAGAAGAAAGTTCGTAGTTATTTAATAAAGCATGGTTGTAAAGTTAGTGACGCAGATCCCTGTTTCTACACAAGGGAAAACAGAGGCCAAAAAAATTTAATAGCACTGTATGTTGATGTTGGACTATCAGCTGCTACAGATTTAAATGAATTAGATGAGTTCATGGCATCTTTACGAAGTGAATTCAAAGTCACAGAAAAGCCAGCATCATATATTACTGGCCTCGAAATCACTCAACAAATAGGTGAATCAATTATAGTCAGCCAGAAGGAATATGCTAAGAAGATCTTGGACAGATTTGGAATGACTGGCTGTAAACCAGTAGTCACGCCAATAATCAATGAGAGTTCAATATCATGGAAAGTAAACGAAGACAACAATATGTCTATTGATGAAAGTAAATATCCTTATAGACAGATAGTTGGTACATTAATGTACCTCTTGTCAGGAACAAGGCCCGACTTCGCCTATACAGTTGGAGTAGCATCCCGTTCATTGGAAAGTCCAAAACACAAGGGTATAGTTTTGGTAAAACGCATGTTAATATATGTTAAAGATACTATGGAATATGGCATCATATACAAGAGAAACTACAAGAAAGGGATCCTGGAGAGCTACAGCGATACAGACTTGGGAGGAGATGAGATAACTGGACAGTCTACAAGAGGAGTTGTTTGTATCTATGTTGGCGGAGCCATTTCTTGGTTGAGTCAAAGGCAAGCATCTGTTGCACTGTCTACCACTGAAGCAGAGGTGTTTGCAGCAAGAGAAACAGCAAGGGATCTGACATGGCTGAAGCGCCTTTTCACAGGAATCTTAGAACTCACTCGAGTTCCAGATTTGCAAGTAGACAATGAAGCAGCTACCAAACTTGCACAGAACCCGAAGAATAATCGCAGGAGGAAACATATCAAGACTCGACATTTTTTTGTTAGAGAAAAGGTCACTGAAGGCGAGATTGCAATCAAGAAGGTAGCATCTGAACATCAAGTGGCAGATTTAATGACAAAACCAATACACAAGCAGAGACTGTTATGTTTGTGTAAGAGAATGGGAATTTTGGTGTGTGACAATTATTCCGTGAGGTAAAATGTTGTTGCTATTTTGTAGCAGTAATTTTATTTAATCTCCTTGGCAGTTTCAAACACTGCACAAGTAATTTAAAATGTTTATTTCTTTAACTTCTATGTAGTAAACAGAACAAGTAAGGAAAAAGTAAGTCAGTAAGAAGTAAAATATGTTTTCAATTATTTTACCAATTATTAGAAAAATACAACAGTTCGCACGCAGCTTTTAACGGAACTCGAGTCCAGAACCTCTCGGAACGTAGACTTGAGCTATACACAACTGCGTCACGTAACGTTGAAATAATTAATGAAAACAAATTTAATTTAACAAATAAAATATTCATGTCCTGGGCTCATAAAGGTTGTGCAGCACCACGTCTCCATAGCTTACTGTAGTGTGAAACTCCTGTATAATTTATTTCTCGCTTGTCGTACTTGTTTTTCGGATCGCTTGCTTTGAAAGTTTACAAAATTAGATTTTTTTCTTAAAGATCAAGTTATCTTGTAAAGTAAAAATTAAATACATATATTTTTTTAGTACATTATATAAGCATCACTCTGACGCGAACAACACCTCAATATCTCTGCTGGTTAGATAGATATCATGGGTTGATGGAAAACAAATTTTGTGATTCGTCACCCTTTTGGGTGTCGAATTTTGAAATATTTTAATTTCACATCTTAGACATTTGTATAAGTACCCAATTGAAGTGCAAGTCACAGCGGTAGCCCGTTCAGTAGAATCGAAATCGATCATTCATTGAAAAAACACATATGGAAACCTGCACAATACTGAGAGTTCGCATTTCGAAAAATGTTTAAACAATTTTGCGATAATTTCTTACTCTTGAATCACATTTTAGAATATTTTGTTGGTGTCTCGTGAACGTGAAAAACACGACAATAGCCCGCTGTGCTCAAGATGTATCGACGATAAACTTAAAACACAATTCACCATTTCAGACCCCTTTTAACCTCCTTAGGTGTCGAATTTCGAAAGTTCGTGAAATAACTTTTCAGGTATTTGAGTAAGCATCAATCTTAAACAAAAATCACGTCTTTATATGAGAAATCAAAGTTGTCGATATATATCGATTGTGAATCGAAAGCCCATTTTACCCTTTATTTATCTCGTTTGGGGCCGAATTCAGAAAATATATTTAAATGGTATTTGGGATATTTACAAAAGCATTAACCTAAAGCAAATAACACTTCGATATTTCGATTGATTAGATATATAGAGAGAAATTATCGAAAACATATTTCACGTATTTTCACACCTTAATTAAATAAGTTCGAAATGTTTTGGTGTCCTGTCATAGACATTTGTGTACGTAACCAATCGAAGTAAAAATCACGACGATAGTCAATTGTGTTTCAGTGATATGGACGATTTATAAAAAAAACACATTTTGCCTCTTTTTACTGCTTGGAGGTCGAATTTCAAAAAATCCTAAAACTATGTTTTGAGTATTTGCGTAAGCAACATTTTTAAATTAATACCAAGTCTCAATCCCGAAGGATTCGATAGATATCGACAGTTAATTAGAAACACATTTAAGGTCTTCGCCTTCTTAAATCTTGAATTTCGAAATATCCTTAAATTGGCTAATATGCATTTTTATGTGTGTCCTACTAAAATAAAAATCACAATTATAAGCCGTCAGGTTTTAACTCTATCTACGTTTCTTTGTAAATGCATTTCACTCCTTTTCCCCACCGTAGAGTTCGAATTTCGAAGAAAAAAAAAACTTCTTAGTTCTCGCCTACGACCTGGGGGGAACCCACACATACTATTTCATGATTCTAAGTTCAGTGGTTTGGGATGCAGTCAGATATGTAAATCAGTCAGTCAGTGTTTTTTTCATAGAGATAAGCTGCATAAAACCATTTTCGCCTGATATATTTTATAAAGTAAGTAAGTGTTGGTCAGCACTGGCGATGACCAAATGTGGAATAAATACAGGCAACCAAGCAACAAATTACTAAAAATAATAATTATTGGCTGTTGTTGGTACTTAGTCATTTTGTAACTGGTAGTCTACATGTTTTTGTTAAGGTGTGAAATCAAAATCAGATATTAAATACGACTTCAATAAACTGCTATCTCCACGCCCAGTAGTTTTACTGTGATTTAGAAAATTAGTTTAATGAAACACAATTTTTTATATCGAAGAATCCGTACACTGTTTCGTCATGAATTCATCAAAATGTGTTCCTAATTGTTTGGTAGCAATAAGACTCATAGTATTTAAACTTTGCCAATTTTGTTATGAAAATCAGCCAATATCATAAAAAAGAATGTTATGGAAACAAACGGCCAAACGGTGCATTCTTTCACAAAACGTCTTATCGTACGACTGCATATTCTTAAATTGTTTTCAGAGAATACCATGGTAAATGTTTTGATGTTTTTGCACCAGTGTGATAAAAAATCCGTGCATGAACTTAAATTAAATTCTTTGTGTTTTATTGGCCTACGTAATTTGTCTTCCAGTGGCGTTAAAAGCACGAGCCTTTGTCAGGGAATATCGATCTTTAAATTCGGTGCGTGTGCTTGTGGTGTGATTCTCGTGCAACTTGCTTATTATACGGGCACAAAGCATTCAGAGCGGCGGGGCCGGAACCATGGGGAGTGCTCTGAAGAGAAACACGACAATAAGCACTGCTTCATTAGAGTAATGGACGCAGGTTGGGCTTCTAGACTGCAGCTACATTGCCGTGTTCCCGAAACGACCGGAATACGGGCGCTACTGACGCTTATTAATTATTCACACGTACCTTATTAATTCAGCAAGTATCTACTGTTCAGTCCTTCTATGTATGGATGTTGCTGCTAATTTTCTGTATCTTATTTTGCTTGTTGAGTACGTTAAACATATTTTAATAAAGGAGAAATAGAAACACGTAATATTGAACTGTCAGATTCATACCTGAAATGAGAACTTAAAAATTGCAGAGCTGGCATTACATATTTCATATCATATGCTAATGATATTAATAATGTCTAAGTAAAGACAGTGAAATTTGTCAAAAAATCAAATAATAAAAATACCTAAACACAGGCTCATAATTTCAAAAGTGTTTATAAGATTTTGACATATTCAAGACATTGTAATTCGTACAATAATTGTGGTTAGCAAAGTTTTTAGTCGAAATTTATTACTGCCGGTTTAAGTAGACATTCGGGGCAGAATACTGTATGCCGTTTTAAATTTGCAAACGTAAACGGAATAATTAAATGTTTACATTTTAATCCCTGAAGAAAGCTAACAAGATTTATTGTCTAACCAGTTTTTTACGAGCCCAACTGTAAACGAATGTCGCCAAGTTGCAGAAAATCCCGTACTAAACCAAAAATGAATGGCGAGAATGAACTGTTGTCAACAATAATACAACACACATACAATTGCGGAAGGGAATATAGTGGCATTCAGAAAGACGCGTAACAAAAGCTAACTAAAGCTCACAAAAAACATCAAAAAATTAATTCCAGAGTGAAATGCAGTTGTGGCACCCAGAAATACAACAGAAAAAAGTACAACAGAATATAACAACAAGATAATGATAGTGAAAAATTGGTCACACAAATGGACACTTATAATGATGACAACACAAATGACAGACTTGAATTCCCAGACGACACAACACAAACGAAAAGAAGCAGGCTTTCTTCGACATCAGGTGCTAAAGGTCTCGGAAACTAAAATCTGCTCCTGTGTCTTCAGGCACATGTGCAGACTGCGTAACTTCAGCATAATGACATCTGGTAAAACATGGGTCTATATAATAAACATGCCTGCTTAATCCTATAGCACAGCCAATTACAGTGTAGCTGCCTCCTGATAGGCCACGCAGCTTGTAGGCTACTGGGTTTTTATGCTTCAGGTAGCGAATCATGCTCTAATAATTTACTTATTTTTGCTACGAGAAAAAAATCTGCAGTAAATATTGTCTCTTCATAAACAAGTTTCTTTTCCAACAGAATTAATTTAAAGATCAATTTAAGCAAGTTTTTTTTAGAGATTTTCATTTATACTACGGAAAAAGATATTGAGATACGTATGTGTAATACGTACATGTTAATATTTTATAACCCGAAGATGATCAGTGTTTTCAAAATCTAGTATGGTTAGAAAATATAAAATATTTTGTGATTCTTTTGATAACATAATACAGCAGATTAAATATATATATATATATATATATATATATATATATATATAACTTTCCCCTTCAATATATCAAATAACTGAATTCATTGCTCACTCAGACATTATATTTCATGTAAATGAAACGTATATATACATTAGAAAGTTAAAGTTACTTCACAGAGATCTTAATGTAGGGTAAACTGACCATATATCGTGATATAACATTATATCGTGATAAACCATGTTGAGGGCTTCACAACATTGGGAAGGCTCTGTACACCGAGTTCACTAGGTCGCCAACTGAGAGCAGGCATGTACAGTTTCGGCAATAAGTGACCACCGTATAAAATACAATATCACAATTAAAATGTTAAACATATTTCTGGTACTGAAGTTCGAAGTCTTAGTATCACGAAGTAGGGTAGGTTTACCCTATAATCTAGCCGGTAAAAGGTCGAACTAGCATTCGAAAGGAACTGAGTACGATTCCCAGCACCAGCCCTCCTGATTGTAATCCAGGTTTTCCTGAAATCGCTTCAGGAAAGAGATGGAATTCATTCTTAAAATATAGGACTACCATAGCCAATCCCTCTTTCAGTTGCTGTCATTTGTTATGTTATGTGTAACAGTATCTATCTTACAACCAACTGTCCAAGAGACGTGAAGTCCAAACTATAATATATTTTTACGTAAGGCAAATATCGAAAATAATTCAATATAAATTCTATACGCCCTTAAGATCTGTCCTGTAATAAATTGTTCATTAAGTAGAATGTTTCAATTTGTTTGATTGTTTCTATGAAAAATGATACAAAGAAACAAAATCTTTAAGACAATTCCACATCGTACTTGAGTTCATGTGCGTGTCGCAAAAATGTTAAAATGTATCAAATGATAGATGTAAGAAATCAGTAAATAAATATTTACCCGGTTTGATAACACTAGCAGCAACCAAATAAGATACGTGATCGTACAATTAAGAAGCGTTTCGTTTTGATCATGATTTTTGTGGGGTTTTGTAAAGTCATAAGAATTTCGTGTATTCAATTTTAAATAAATCGTCATTCTTTTCAGCATACATTAAAATTTCCCCTCTGAGAAGTCAAGCAATTGACTTGTAATACGTTATAAATAAAATATTATAAAATAATGTTTCATAAATACAAAATTAACGAAGTTAAGAAGCAAAATTATCATCATCTGTGTTTATAAAATTACGTTTCTAGTAAAAACATACAAGTTTGGAAAGCAGTTATAGTGTAGGAGAGCTTAAGCGTTTGTTCGGAGTTCGCGGAATAGTGAGTGGAGTTGCGGTAAAAATAAAACGAACACATCAGTGAAAATAGTACAGACAATGGCTATTGTCTGCACGTCAGCTGTCCTTCAACACGCACGTTGCACGCATTGCCGTAAACACGTCCGTTCTTCGTGAGTATACCGTAGACTAAAAAAAGGGGTTTACTATTATTGCCATTACAATCACGGCAACCCTACACTTGAAATATACCACTTCAAGAGATAACAATGGAGTAGGAAAGTGTACACAAACGGAATGGTATGAAAATCCCTTTAATGTTCGTATTTTACACCTGATTTACACCTAATATGAAGAAAATTAGTTTGCAGGAAAGGCAGAATATTTTAGATCAAAACCACCTATACTGCATTACCAAAGTCATGCTAACTTCACGCAATTTTCGGACCCTTTTAATGTAATACAAAAATGTTAATCAGTTACTACGCAAGCTCGTACTTCTTAACCGCGTGGAAAATTTAAATCCTGCTTCTCAGAATTTTTAAATAGCACATTTTAAGACCAAAACACAATTATTTTTCAATTCAGTGGTTATATTGTAAGATATAGAACAATGCCCAACTTTTACGATAGTAAATTGTACATGCTGCTTGAGGGTCACACGTACATCAATTTTGGTTCAGAGACTATTGAGGTAAATTGTGTTTTATATTACAATAAACGTTAAATGAACTTATTTTTGTAAAAATAATATCAGGAATAGCTGCTGCATGAATGAAAATTATTTCGCTGAAAATTTAGACATCAGTTTTAACATTATTAATAATAGCAGAGAATTTAAACTAAACTGTCTATTTTATGGCAAAAACAACTATCTTCAAAACTATATATATATATATATATATATATATATATATATATATATATATATATATATATATATATATATATATATATATATATATATATATGTGTGTGTGAGTGTGTGTAACAAACATAACACTCTGTTTCCTCGATATTATATTTGCTACTCATGTCTATTAAGTTTCGTTCAGTCATGTATAAAAACCACGGGAGTGTACTGTAGCTAATCCTAAGTAGGCCTAGGAAACATGGATATGAGTTAATTTCTACTTTTATAGCGACATTAACTTTTTACGCTTAAACGAGAGCAGATATAAAACATCAGTTTGGCAGTTTTGTTTTATATCGTCTTATTTATGTTGACTAATTTTATGATGGCAGTAAATACTACGGTTTTACATAACTATGTAACTAACTTAATTCTGGTTAGTTGATATTTTAGTCGAAACCGTACAATTTCTTGTTTCGAAAAACATATTTGCTATCACGACAAAAGCCATTTTAAACAAAACTACCAGACAACAGCAGAAACAAGTGAGCAGGGACTTAAATTAGTACTTTGAAGACAACTGTGACTTGTATAAGTTATATAAATATTAATTATTGTAACTTCAGAAATTAGAATTTTGAGTTTCAGTTGTAATCTAGACACCTTTGTTTATTTTAAAATGTGGAAGGGAAGTGTAAATTACCTGAAAGAAATAAAATAACTAAGGTTTCAAAAGTTTACATTATATCTCGAACCACCTATATCCGGAAAATAATCAGGTTTCTTTAGTATCTTTACATTATCCCAGCTTAAGCATTTTTCATACCATTAAAGAAAACCTACTTTGTACTGGATTTAATGTCTCGGAAGTTCAATGCCAGCTGCATAATTGAACTAGCCATTATTTAATCATATGCCTGATGCTGCAACATGCAAAAAACTGTACCCTCCCTTTCAATGATCTAAAATAACTTAATAGATCAACTTGTGATCATACCCCACCGCAAATTAACGGTGGAAAAGGGACATGGAAATTCGTCTGCACTGAATGTGTGTTTACTTTTGTAACCGTCAGTGACTGCGCATTTAGTTTACCTTTTCATGGTAAACACAGCTTCATCAGAGTAAATAGAACTGTAGAAAGTATTTCTGATTGGCAATTAACTAGCACAGAATTCGAATAGCGATGTGGGTATAAAACGTGAGTGCGAAACACATGCATGTGACAACACAAAATCTACAACTGGCAATCAAACCGTGAAACGTGCATGCTGCATGGAGGAGAAATTATGCAACATAAAGATAAATAAAATAATAGCATTCCTTTTTCAAAGTAATTGCACGTATTTTAATCCAGCAGTACGTTTGAGACCTTGGTTTAAACGCACATGCATATGTAATGGTTTTGTTGAAGATTTCATATTATAGATGAAGAAAAGTATTGGAGTATACATAAGAACAGCACGAGTCAATTACGCACGTAATTTAACTTGCAAAATTACCTCTCTTTCCCCGTTCGTCACATGTTCAATAAAATATAGTTTTCTTACTTGACAACGCCAGTAAAACTTTCATAACGGACATAAATTGACTAATATTCACGGATAAGGGTAGAGGTAAACACTAACATCACAGCGAGCGAATTTTCCTGAATTGTAGTAAAATTTCAATAAAACAAAGATTTTGTGCAGTGGAAATTCAAGTCTCTCGAAAAATGCGTATGTTCCCTGAAAACGGTTTAATTTGCATTGTGCATTATTCCAAAAACTTTTTAAAGATCAAACTTGTCACTGCACACTGAAAAACCTCAGTACTTTATCAGCAACACTTAACCTAATTGCTGAGAAATTTTCATCATAAATGCGAATTCAATTGTGTTTGCTTACATTTGCTTTCTGTCCATGACTAGGTGTGAAATAAAATTTAGTAATACGCGAAAATTGCACAGATGTACCAATGTTTTAATTCTAATTTATCCATGAAAATCCCGAACAAACTTAATAATGTTCAGAACGCCCACACATAACGATTACTATAAGAGCGAGATTTAACGTCCAACGATATTAAGAATTTCCCTGCGTGAGAATAGCGTACAATATAATGTAGAGGTTCCTTAACACACTATTTCATAAAGTTTGGATTGCGGTTAAAAATACAATGCGGCAACAACAATTTAATTCCATGTAATTACACAAGGTAACACACTGAGCATCCTTGCAACAAGCCCATAAGTGATAACGACGGTGAATAAGTTTGAATTGACAAAGAGCGAGTAGCTGGATCTAGCGTGTGAGAACTTGCATAGGATGACTCACCTGACTACCTCAAAGTCGGTCTATTGTAAAGGCAGATAAATGGCATCCGATAACACGACACACAATAGCACACTGGCTAGAGAAGAAACCCGGCAGGAATACTGCCATTAATCATGGGCGAACGGAGACGCGTACTGCTCCCGATCACAAAACACTCTATTGTGGACTCCGTTAATGTTTTTCTTCATTCATTTCGATTTACGATAGTATCGTTGGAATACAGAGGCGCCGAAACGCTACCTGTAAAGTAAACCTTGCGGAATTCCTTACGTCAACTATTGTTAAAACGGTATGTGTCTGGATATTTCCATATACACTCCATCACCGACCTGGAGTGGGAACCACACATGAAATATTAAGTGTCTGGAGAAGCTTAGTTTCTGATTGACTTCCTGACAATTTATTAGAGCACCGTAATTTCGCTGGTTGAATACTAAATGATAACATTTTCGCTTTAAGATGTTGCACATATTTGAAATATTGATTAGTTATAGAACTATCATCCGGTAATTTGTTGAATTTGTTATTGCAACGACTGAGTTGTAAACTTAGCTTATTGAAATCAAGATATTAACACAAAATTAAACTATATATATATGTGTGTGTGTGTGTGTGTGTGTGCGTGTGTGTGCGTAGAGAGAGAGACTGAGATAGAAAGAGAGAGAGCTAGTTATGTGTAAGGGTTCCGTGCAAAATAACCTGGGCGACAAGCTAAAATGGTAAAAGTGCAATATCTGTGTAACTTAAGTATTCCGCTGAATATCGATTTACACTTTGCGTCCGACTAAAAGATCAAACATAAACAGAACAATTGCATTTATGTCCGTTGTGAAATTGTGTCGAAGTACTAAAAGTGTTACTACACTATCTGTTAAATGTTTCTTATGCCTGTGAAGTCGAAGATTAAATGTTACAGAATTTCTCAGTTTAAAGTTATTTCTATGGGAATGTTATTTGATATTATAATATGCTGGACAATTTCACGAACAATTTAATACATTTTCTTAAGTATTATGTGTTCAATTTGATTGAGATTTCTTAAATTTTTCACAGACCCCTAAATACTTTGTTTAATACATTTAGACAGATATATTTTTGTAACAAGAATAATGTCAACGTACTGAAATTTTTCACAATTGTTTGCAAAAAAAATTTAGTGCAAGTAATTGAGATTTAATTTCAGTACACAGAGAAATAACTAAAGAGTTCGGAGAGTGGTCATTGTAATGTTGTTAAAAAACACTCTAAAAAAACCAGCCAGTTCAAGTTACCGAAGCCAAATGCTATGTCTGGACAAACGTATTGAATTTGTTTTCACTGGTCTGTAAAATGTGGGGGGGGGGGGGGATATTGCGTTTATTGATAAGAAGTAAAAAATACAAACTACCAGAAAGTTAAATGCATTGCGCCTGTAATATTTTTCAATTTTTATCGTAACCACAGAAAAGAATAACGGTTTAAGTAAGGAAATTACGAAATAATTAATTATAAATACTGATGAATTCACCGGGGCTACAAACACACAATTTTACTATAGTGTTTAATGTTAGCAGGACAGAGTATTAACATATTCTGTAATAACACAGTGTATATTCCGATAATAGAAATCTGTTTTGCTAGGTAAATTAATTACAAACGTCGCAAAAATTAAATCCGATACTAAAATACGTCTATTTTCGTACATTTAATTTGTAATATTCCAAAATGTAGAAACAACAAGTAATATCTTATTAGGATCTATCCAACATTTCATTTTTAATTTGTCAGTTTTAAGAATAACAATTTTGAAGACACGTATAAATGCATTTTATTTGGCTTTCCTCAGTAAAACGTAGCAACCGCAAATTTAGATCCATTAGCTGTGATAATAAAGCTGAATGTATTAAAATATTATGAATTTTTCTAACATTGCTGTTAAAGCTAGTAAATAATTATCTAAACATATGCTTATGTCGTTAGCTCTACGTCAAAATAGTGTTTATTATGTTATGTATACTAATACTTTAAAATTTGAGTCATGGAAGATTATCATCTTCGATATTAACAATACATTTATGTAGTAACTGACGTTTATATGAGAGATAATATAGCCTACGATTTATGCACAGATCATTTAGTTTGTGTAAGAGAGAGAGAGAGGAAGAGAGAGAGAAAGCAATTTATCATGATACCACACGCTAACAAACTGCATGTATAGAGGGGGAAAAATATGTATATATTTTTTAACTGTGGCTGCAATCGGTGTTTAACGTCAGCCCTGGAAAAACTTTACTGTTATCCATGCGGTTTTCTCCCTCGCCATCCGTTCTCATTAGTAGAGATAACGAATGCGTAACCCCTAATTGGTCTTACGCGAGTGTTTTAAAGAAGAAGTATCATGCCTCACAGGGTAAAAATACAAATATACAAAAGGAAACTGTAAAGTAGAATTTAATTACAGCAGATGCCACTTTTGTAGATTGCAGCTCTGAAAGCTATTCCTATTGTAAACATTATGCGTATAAATAATTGTTATAAAGCCATTTTTTAAGTTTCTTTGTAATAAACGTTTTAAAATTTTTGTAATTATCAGGTACATAAACGAAGTTTAAATAGTTGTGAGCTGGTGCGAGTAGCTCGGGGTTTTGTTTGCTAAAAGGTCTTGGTCTGTAGCCAGTTTTCGACGTTAATAGAACTCACTGTTCTCAAACGCAAAGCTTTTACCGGCCGTAAATGTTTTGGCCCACGTCATGTAAACTGTTGTTGCATTGAAAAGAAATCCGAATGGATGTGTGTTCGATTTGTTTATTCGTGCAAAATACCATACGTTATTAAATTCGTTCAAGCGTAAAGACTTTGCGACGGTCCCCTTGATGCCGTAGAGGCTAATTCAATTCAGGGATGGTAGTTGAACCTGTTTCCGTCTTCAGATTTTATTTCCCGAAACGTCACTTTTCTGTTCGTGTCTGAAAAAAACTGTGAATTGTTTTGCCTTATCGTTGTGTCGTATTTTATTTTGTGGTTCTTATATGTAGAGACATGCAAAATTCGCATTATCATTTGGTAGCAGACTAAACTTCACTTTCCTACACATAACAGAGCATAATCTTCGAGTCAATTGGCCACGATTTTTTGTTTGTTGTCATTTACGTGTATTACGTCTTTACAGAGACTGGCCTCTCTACCGTGTAAGCATTCTCCGCGGCATGTCACAACAATATCGGCCAATGGGAGACGTCGAACGAGCGTATAGTCACTTTGAGTCCAGTCAGCTGTCAGAAAATAACGCGAATTTTGCATGTCTCTACTTATATGTTATCTTCTTGTCCTTTTGCCAAAGCTGGGCCTCGAACCTGTGTCGTTTGCCTTGGTAGTGTTTACGATATCGTTCTTATTTGGCTGTCATTGTTTTATTTTACCGGATTCCATTTATGGAATTCGATGTTGTGCATGTATCCTGTTGACTAAGGCGTACTCTGCTTATGTATGTTTCCCTATTCTCTGTAGTCTTCTTCTGAAACATCTGCATTGCAATAGAATATGTAAAAAAAACTACATACAGTAGTGCACTCACATTACACAACTTGTTCAATGATAAGATGTGCTTTCATCGTTGTTCTCGTCGATTTTGTCGCCAGTGTACTTGTTATTATTTTCGTACTTTATAACTGCCGTATTTTTCAATACAACTATGATCTGTCCGGTCAGCAGTGTGCTCAATTATAAATCCAAGTAAAGTTTTTAATTTCATGATAAACCGTCCGAGAGGCTTCTCGATCAGTTCATGGTCCTTTACCCTTATTGATTTCAAGAGATGTTGCTGTTATCTGGCGAAAAAAACGTAAAGTCACTTAACGAACAATGTAAATATTAGATATAACCGAAACCGGTACACGTAAATGTATGTTTAAGACAAACTACCAAAAATTGGTGTTCACCGCCATCATCGAAGCGTTAATTGTCATCATCAAAGCTTATGTCAAGGTGATTACCAGAGCCTTTATCGACAAGTTTAGTACTAAATAAATTTTTCTTAAAATATTCCTATTCTATTGGGGTTCGTTGATAGTCTAATTTTCCAAATACTTTTCTTTAAAGTTATCAAATTTTGCCGTCTTTGTGGCGCTTGTCCTAAACATACATTTTCCGATTGAAAACTTAAAGACGTGATCCTGAAAGCGCCGTGTTAAATTGTAGACAAAAAGACGAAACTAAAATTGAAAATCGTGTGGAATATAAATGAAATCTTTATCATAAAATCTTGGTGTTTGTATGTTCGATTTATATGCGTTCATATACGATCCACCTGACTGTGGATTGTGAATGTCCATTTTAATGCATGCTGGGACAGCTAGTAACGTATAAACACTCTGTTATTGTTGTCATTGTTAGCACTGTAAGATATTATATACTTGCATGTACGTTTAGTTTCGATTCTTGCAAGCTTACAACCATGAATTATGTATGTATTTGACTTAGTTTTGGTGGCGTATTTATGGCAAAACTGCCTTTACTTCCACTAAACCACACACTCACAACTACGATAAAACCTAAAAATAATATCATCGCAGATAAAAGTTTTAAACATTATTTTTTCTTAGCATAGGGCTAATAATGAAAGGAAAAACATTATAAATAAACTCATACAAACATATTATCATACACAAAAACACATACAAACATAATAACACAATGTTGTGTGCAAGTAAATCACTGGTAAACTGAATTGAGCAAATGGTTGTGAATAGAGTTTTCAAATGTTGCAGTGGACTCTAGTTGCGTATGTTGCTGTTCAAAACTGTTTCAGAGGCGGAAGCCGTTGACAGTGAAAGAACTGGGGGAAAACCTCTGTGTGGAGGAATGTCGAGTTAATCAGTTACGCGGGAACGAGTTTTGTGATTGCGGGAAGTTAATAATAGGTAGCGACAGGAAAATTTTTGGCGAATTCAATGACCTGCAAGTCAGAATCGACTGTCCTATGCATACTCAAGTCCCGACCATTTTTCCATTAGTTGCTACTCAGTGGAACAGTAGGCAATGAACGAATAGACGGGGCATAGGACAGTGGATATTAGCCTGCAGGTCGCTGAATTCGCGAAATTGTTCTGCCTCTAATAATAGGTGAAAATAAGAAGCTAGGTCAACATGTTGCTCTGTACGAAAAATTTTAAATAACAATAGTAAGGTGTGAAGTTTATGTCTGGAGTCTAACTATAGCCAAGATAAATGTTTGTAGTAAGTGGTCAGGTGTTCACTGTATTTTAAATTGCGAAGAAAGAGCAGACACAAGTTTAGTAGTGTGTGGAGTCTAGATGCAAGTTTAAATATGAGGTCATTGTAAACAATATCACAGTAGTCGAAGTGGGGGAAGACCAACGGTCTCATAACGGTTCGTCTTGAGTGCTCAGTTTACAGTGGACAGCCTATAGTTGTGAACGACATTGCTCTGGTACTCGCCTGCGTGCGTGATAGCACAACCCAGAGGAGAAGAGTTCTGGTCGTTAGTAGGATGCCATGACGACCGAGTGTTTAGAGGCCATCGCTGCTCCTCTCCGCACACCACCACTAACCATTTGTGAGTCCAACTCTCTGTGAGATCGCTGCTAATTCCAGCCCATTAACTTCCCGAGGCTTTCTGAGTCCCACGATTACCTTTCAAGCGGCGCTTCCCTTAAAATCAACACGGATAGCTATTTCTAGAGGGAAAAAGTGTCGCCCTGTTGGCGCCGCTAAAAGGACCACAGAATTGCCTAGCCCGACGGGTTCTCTTCCTCTCTTTTACCGAAGCTGTGTACTTATACTAAGCCTCTCTCGTCAGTAGGCACATCAGCAATAATTATTATTCTCTTCCTCTGCGCCTAAATGGTTTGGCAAATGGCACTGAACTCCGCAGGGAACGTTTTATCGTACAAAAATAGTGGTCATTATTTCAAGCAGATTATGATTTTAACACAAAACCTAATGGGGTACGTATGGAACAATACGCGGCAACGGCGAATTCATACGTTCTCTGCCTGTGCTTTTTGACAGTTAACGGGTATGTATGACGTGACTACTGCTTTATATTTTAACCTACAACCGATTTCTAATAAGTTCTAAAATTATGTTACAACAACTCTTATCAGCATACATGACCGCTTCTTGAGCTCAGTTGTAATGATTTACTGTCACAGAATATTTACCATTCAAAATCTATTTTGTCCATAAAGTCCAGATAAGATATATCAATACTTTCTTCTGGGATGTAACATAGGACGTATATTGGCAGTTAATTATGTTATTCTAAACACGTGTAGCAGTAGAATATAAATGCTAAGTACCAGCATCTCAAAATGATATTTTTATTGGAAGTCATAACACTGACTACCTGCGATACGTATAATAAAACTCAAATTTCTTAAGTTTTTAGCTTTTACTCTTACCTGATAATGTTTGTCATATATTTATCATTTTGTTTATCTTGAAAAACAAAATAAAGTTTTAATATTGCTGTAGGAAACACAGAAAATGTTCGAAAGAACTAGTAGTAGGGACCCGATTTATCTAAGTATAGCGCTTCTCGAAAATCTTGTTGCTGTATTGATGTTTTGTAAAATCCGAGTTCGTATAGTACGGCACAGCTGGTCGCGGATACCGAAAATATTCTCGTCAAATCGATATTTCGTAAAATCCACGTTCGTAAAATCAAGGTTTTTTACTGTATTTAAGAGGATTGTTTTACACAAATTCGAAAAAAAAAAAAAAAAACATTGTCATTAAAACATTTCATTTAAATTAAACATGAAAATACGTTCCAGAATTTCACAGATTTAAAAATTACTGTGATTTGAATATTCATATCTTCAACACAAAATAATTTTTTTACACTGTACGGTAAAAATATCAAAATAAACATATTGTCTACATGAAATCACTTGTATTATGAACGATTTGGTACGGTTGAAATTCTTATAATTATTTTAAATTTCGTTTTCCGTACTTATTAGAGAACCTAATATTACTTGCATTTCCTTATTACGGATATCTTTTAGTCTGTAACAGCATATACTAAATTATGAAGAAATAAATATCACCTCTAGTACTATTTTTTACAATAATATTGTAGAGGGTTAACGATATTTATAGGGTTAGGAGTGTCATTAAAATAAATATTCCAGAAGTGGCGACGTATGTGTTGGGTCAGTTTTACTGTTAAATTGGCGATATATGTTGTTCGTGATAAAATGAGCACTTTTGACAGTCACTTTGCCTAGAATATACATTACATTTAAAACTATTATTTAATACAACATTATACGTTAACTTTTGGTGTAATCTAATCCACAAACTTTAATTATTACTTGTGGTACTTTGTTATTATTAAAAAGTAGAAGATAACTGTAATTAATAAAAACTACAATTAATAAAAAGTAACTTGTGCTTGAAAAGTGTAGCACTTTATCCCAAACCACCTATAGTATCAGTGACACGATTGTATCAGGTTCCGTTCATCTACGACTGCCAAGAACACAAAAAATGTGTTCTAATTTTTGAGAACCCGAGATAGTTGAGGCAAAAGCAACACTTAAGACTTGTATTCGGAAGTACCCAGGGTTCGAATTAGGTTTTCAATGTTTTCTAAAAATCGCTCCGAGTGAAGTTCCTTTCATGGGCGAAGGTGTATGTAACCGTCTCTAATGAACTAGTTGACGTCGATAAGAAGTAAATACCACTTAACATAAAAAATATGAATAATTGTTGAGAAACATTCCTCGTGTGTAATATAACGGAACTTTACTTGTTTGAATGACATGCCAGTTAATTTTACATTATGTGTACAGTCGGTCATCGGTTACTTGTACATTGGCTGCTGTTGAAGTGAGCGGATATTTAATACCTCAGTGGGAGAGGCCGTGTAAGTGGTTTCGTGCACAATTGTTTTTAGTTCAAGGTAGGGAGCATGCAATTTCTCGAAGAGTTTTTTGCATCAACTTATTTCACTGCCTTACGTACCTCTGCTTCATGTTTATTGGCAGCGTATTTAGATGTAAAGTCGTATCTCATTTGATTGTGCCAACCAGAATGAAATTGTCGTGACACCCATGAGCGTAGCCAGGGGAATATAGAGGTTATAACCCTCTTCAATAACCCACATGACAAGTTTTAAGAAACTCATTAAAAAATTAATAATACATTTACCACTTGAATACTAAATGTTTCGTTACGAAAACAATAGCACTATTTTACTACTTAAAATCAAAATTTTCTCAAAGAGGCCGCGGTGACCGAATGGTCAGACCATTCGCCTCCAGCTAAGGCGATCCGAGTTCGATTCCCGGCGGGTTCGAACCACGGATTTTCGCATGTGGGAATCGTGCTGGACGATGCCATTGGTTGGCAGGTTTTCTTAGGGATCTCCCGTTTCCCCCGTACTTTCATTCGTGTGCTGCTCCATACTCACCTCATGTCACCCTTCACTAGCGCTTAAGACCTCGATGTTAAGCACTGACCAAAATCTCTTACTCACCCCGATTCAAAGCGGTAGTTATAGTTTATTATATTATTCACAGATAAACCCTCTACCCCCTCGTACAAATCCTGGCTACGCCACATGTGAAACCCACGTCTGTGTTCTAACAGTAGGGCAACATGGGCTATGAAGCTGAACCACAGAGTTGCACATGAGTCATTGAAATACATTGCTGCAAAAATATTTTCGTGGAATACCAGGGTCTCTAGCTGAGAGTCCTCAATGGTAAGATTCACAAACATTTAGCCCTGGCCAACACGCAGTAATAAATCACACATAACGGGATATTTTGCCAAACTTAACTTTAAAATAGCTCTGTTAATTTACAATTAGAGTTTGAGCTATTAAAATAACTACCCAAACTTTATGATTGCATAACATTTAAACTCATTTGCGTTGTAATGTCTGGTAAACCTACGTAGGGACGTAATTTTTTAAAATCTTTAACCTGGAAAACTCAGACGGATGTAAACGATATTATTGATTTCCTACAGCGTTCAAGGAATAATGTATGAACATCTGGATTTCTACTATTTCAAAGCGATTAAGGGAGGAAAGAGTATTATTTATTTTATAACCTTCAGAAACGACGGAAGTACCCACAAACCGTTTTTAATTCCAATGAGATAATAATTCATGTAGCTTGTGAGCTTCTTTAATAATGCGTGTGAAATTGGCAGTATCGCGAGCTTCATTATTCACGCAGTAATCGTTTACTCCGATGAGAACTACGAACCATTTTAACTCGCTGTTTTTTTTTTGAAACGCAAATTATATTTTTAATTTGTGCCGTTATTAATTTTTTTATCGTCCTTACCGAGATACTTCAGTTTACTCCGATGAGAAATAAAATCATTTTAACACGCCGTTTTTTAAACGTAAATTGTATTTTTTATTTGTCCTACTATTAATTTTCAATCGTCCTTGCCGAAACACTTTAGTGGACTAACGTATTTCGTTATAATCCTCTAAATTTCTGTAATAACGTATAAATTTCAAGAACTACAATAAGGGGTTTTGATTTATAAAAATTTTATAGAAACTATTTAGTGTGTGGAAAATCCAGTGGACTTACAAGGTAGATAAAAAAACCGAATTATATGCAAACACTATCAAACAGGAATGATACCTACGAAATTTGTTTGTACCTACAGCTGGTGTAAATGTGTGTGTATAAATTCATAAAATTACGCATACGTTTGTATGCATATGTGGGTGTATGTTTGTATATGATATGTATGCAAGTATTGTAATATTAATTACATGTTTCATTTATATAATTTCATAACTTGATTATTTTGATGTTTAAGTTTACTAATTGTGCAGGCCTGTTACAAACACTATATATCTAACTTTACCTTTAAAGTTATTTTGTCGCATGCTATATGTAATGTGTATTCAATTAACAGTCACACGTAACGTATGCAAGTGCGCACGAACGTACTTAAGATTTTTGGAACTAAATTTAATTACGATATCGTAGACTTAAAGCGATCCCAAATTTGATTTATTTCTGTACGAAAATTACGGCAATAAATTACAGCACATTGATAATTTTAAGTCATTGCGTATTATATAAGTATGACAAAAAATAACTAATTTTTAAGCATTTCTATAAGCATATGTTAAAGTTGGATTCACAATCACCACATAACCACGTATGTATTAACAAAACACAGAATTTATAAGTCACAGTTTACGCATGCTACGGAATGGTGTGAATTCAGGGATTTTACTTTAAACACATTTACTTACCGTAAGTGTTGGTTGTGAATCCAGATGCAACGTACGATACCGAGACAATTGTGTCCAGACGTAAAGTTAGCAAAAAAAATGAACATTTAAGAAATGTTTGGCTGTTTCAATAACAGTATTATAATATGTTTTGGAATATCACCTTGAAGTTAAGTATTTGCAACGCATTAAGGAACAATGTCCTATCTTATTCGCTTCCAAACCGATACTAATTTAGTCTGATATTTTCGTGTAGTTATATATACATAAATGTTTTGCCAAGTATTTTTATCGATTTCAATCAAAGCCAGACCAAACCTACCAACAAGTGTCTCTAGAGTTAGTTTCGAAATGTAAGCCCTATGGAAGTTGTCTTGTCATATTCACTAACCACGATACCTACACGACTTTTTTTCGGATTTAAGTTACTTGTCAAAACAAAAATTAATTAAACTGCCTGCACAATTTTTGTAAGCATTTAAACACTTGTGTTAACTTTTCATTGCTCGGAGTGTGTCCATACATTGTTGCCTTTTCTATACTTAAACTGGTTCTATAAATTGAAATAATTGGAGCAATTGTTTAATGATAATTGAGTTTTTTCAGTTATTGCGTTCAAAATTAAAAATTTGCTCAAATTATGTGAAACGATGTCTGCTCCAATAATTTTTGTCAATGTAATTGTTGTATTCCTCTTTAATTTAGCATTTTTAGCCTACTTTCCTCTAGGAAAGAGGCTTATGAGATCGCGCGTCTGTCTGTCTGTCTGTATGTCTGTAAGTCTGTATGGATGTATGTATGTCTGTATGTCCCCCCCTAATAACTTTTTATACAGTTCACGGTAAATAATGAAATTATTACAGAATATTATGCCATGACTGGTGAATACGACGCAATTTTTTT